>JACAXG010000155.1:461369-563346 GCA_018881555.1 Amblyornis subalaris
TCCGCCCCCCATGACTGAGGGGATCCCGGGGCTGTCACCTCCCCATGGCCAAGGGGACCAGGGGTCTGTCACCTCCCCAGGGCCACAGGGGTCTGTCACACCCCCCACCACATGGCTGAGGGGACAGGGTTTCTGTCATCTCCCCATGGCTGAGGGGACCGAGGGTCTGTCACTCCCCCAGACTGAGGGGATCAGGGGTCTGTCACCCCCCAAACTGAGGGGACCAGGGGTTTGTCACCCCCCTAATTGATGGAGTTGGGGCTCTGTCACTGCCCCATGGCTGAGAGGACTCGGGGGCCTGTCCCCATCCCTCAGGTGTCCCAGGGGCTGTCACCTCTGTACAGCTGCAGGGTCCCAGGCGTCTGTCACCACCCCACGGGCCACCATCCGACCATTACCCGACAGCAGCCGATGGCCCTCGCTGCAGCCTGCCCTGGAAAGCCCAACACTTTCCCTGGGAATTTCACCTACGGATCCCTAAATGTCACCTGCGGATCCCTAAATGTCACCTGTGGGGCCCCGAGGCCGCAGAGACAGCCCTGCTGGGGACAAAACCTCCCTCCAGGCCACCTGGGCCGTTCTGGACGGGGATTTTTGGCCCAAACCTCCCCGTGCAGGAGCAGCAGTACCCTCCAGAGGGTGCAGTCCTGTCGCCGGAGCTCCCAGCGCGTCCCGGTGCCAAAACCGCCTCCGTCCCCACACATGGTCGGCATCAGAGCCCTCCCAGCTCTCCCCAAAGCCACCGGCGCGGCCGAGGCCACGCGGGGTCCGTGTAATTCCTAAAGCCGGCGCGCATCTGGCCGAGAGGGCATTCCAGTCATCAGTGGGAATCAGGAAATTATTCGGAGCGCTGGCCCTGCCAACGGCCCCGGGTAGATTTCTTTGATTTCCCATGCTCGGTGTCCACATCTGTAGAAGGGAAAGGGGGAATTCRTACATGAGAATAAACACGCTTGGAAAGCCGTGAAAACTCCCTTTCAAGTCAGCCTGATGAAAACTTCATGTTCTGGAGCTCTTTGCTTCAAGGAGAGCAATCTGTTTCAGAGGAAAAGCTGTGTATTTTTCTTATTTAAACCTCCTAAATCTGCTGGAGCATTAAAAATATTTGGCATTTCCACAGCACATTTCATTCCCAGCTCCAAATGCGTTTTACAGACATTCATTAATTAAGCCTCGCGAAACCTTGGGGAGAAAGGGAAGCAGTACTTATTAATTTGCTATTTGTGTTGCTGCAGCGCTCGGAGACCCCGGCCAGGACCTCRGGGCCTTGTTATTTTAGACACGACCTGCACAGGGGAGGAGATGTCAGCACGGGAAGAGGCCATGGATGGAYGTAAGTCAAGGCAGAGCCCGGTGCTGACCCCCCTGGTGTTCCATCCCCTGCTCCTTCTGGAAGTTGGAGGTGCAGGAGCGAGCGTGGCTCCCACCCAGCTCTGCCCCACTCCACGGGTGCTCTGTGCCTTGTGCTGGTGTTTGGGGGGGCTCCTGCCCCTCCTTCCCAACACCTCGTGGTTGTCCCATTTCCAGCTCGGCTTCATTTGACACCTTCCCGTGACTTTATGGGGTCACTTTATGGAATCACGGAGTTGTTGAGGTTGGAAAAGACCTCTGAGATCATCGAGTCCAGCCTGTGACCGATCCTCACCTTGTCACCAGAGCACTGAGTGCCACGTCCAGCCCTTCCTTGGACACCTCCAGGGATTGGGACACCAAACCTCCCTGGGCAGCCCCTTCCAAAGCCTGACCACTTCTTCCATGGGGAAATTCCTCCTGATGTCCCACCTGACCCTTCCCTGGCACAGCTTGAGGCCATGTCCTCATGTCTTGTCCCAGAGCCCGACYCCCSCTGGCTGCCCCCTCCTGTCAGGGAGTTGTGCAGAGCCAGAATGTCYCCCCTGAGCCTCGTTTTCTCCAGGCTGAGCCCCCCCAGCTCCCCTCAGCTGCTCCTCATATGATCAGCACACCCTGATCTGGAAAAGACTTAAAACAAAYGCTTTCCCTTTATTATTTTTGGGTCCACACTGATGTTTTAAGTGCATCTATTTCTGTCCCACAAAGGGCTGTGGCCCTCTCCATCCCAGGTGGAGCTGTGAATGTTACACCTCTGCTTCCCCTGCAGGAAAAGCGGGGCTGGGCTGGATGCTGTAAATGCTTTTCACATGTTCCCCAGATCCCACTTAAATTGAACCCCAGAAGGTCTCTCAAAGCAGGAAAAATGCATTTATAAGACCCTGGAAGGAAGATGTATTCCATAACTACTCTGGTGACCAGGCATGCTGACTTGTGTCATGTGGAGAAGGAACCAAGAGGGGGGTATTTCTGGTTATTTCATATTGCTGATGGGATTTTACCTCTGGCAGCAAATCCAGGAACTTTTTAGTTACCATTATTGTTTGATTTTATGGGCCATTTGATATTTATTTTTATTCTTCTTCATTATTTGTTGAGTGCACTTAGCCCCTTCCCCGAGCTGCCTGCCTTATATCTAAGGTGAATTTTATGACCAGTGTTAGCACAGCCTCTGAGYAACTCACACAACTATAATATATTTATCCCATGCACACTGTATATCCAGGCAGGCCTGGAATTCCTACCGTGGAGAGGCGGTGGTCTGCCTGGAAAATCACAACTCTAACTGGACTGGGTTAAAAAAAAAGGAATAAACTCCAAACTATTTACATTCTTCTTCTTTCTGATCTTGGTTTCAAGCCTTCGGGATGTATTTGAGTCATATTTTGATTTTTTTTTTTTTCCCCCCTCTTGCAAAACATGAGGGGGGAGGTCTGTCCGTGTACCTTTCGCTGCAAGCCAAGCTCTTGTGTATCCCACGGCTCCCACAGCTGGGCTTTAAAATCCACGGCCAGCACTGGGAGAGTAATGACAAAATCATGAGCTGGCAGCGCTGCCTTTTCCTCCGACCTCCCCGTTTCACCCTGCTCAGGAGCAGGAATTCCTGGCAGCTCCCAGCACCAGCATCCAGGGGGGTTTMTTTTTCCCAATTCTTGTTAGATTTTTCCCAGCCCAACAAAGCCTCTCGGCTCCTTTATTTTTCCTTGTTGTGGAGGTGGCTGTGATGACCTCCCTCGCTTTTCCATGGGGATACCACAGCTCCATCTCCTGCCTGCCCGGAGGGTGTGGTGGGAGTGCTTCTCCCTGGGTTTATTCCCTCTGGATTTCTGGTCCACTGCTCCCTGCTAATCCCTGTGTAATCCTGACGAGCCCAGGGAAGGTCGGGAATGCAGGCTGGGGTGTGTCCGCTGTGCCAGGGAAGATGAACCAGCCATTGTCTCTCCCTTTTATTCTGCCCCATTGGACACATTCCCCCRTGGAGATGTTTTCTCTCCTGGAGGCTCCCACCATCCCAGGGYGCAGACCAGCCCTGCAGGTCCCCAATTCCCCAATTTCAGAGCCAATCCAGCACAACCGGCTCACCTCCGGCAGAACACACCCTGGAGAGCAGCATCCCATCCCTGCCAGGATGGAGCCAGCCTGGCTCTCCAGCTGGATTCCCACCCCCAGGCAGCATCACCCACCCCGTGGAGCAGCGATGCTGCATTATCCAGCATGGATAAAACACACCTGCACCGGGAAGTGTAGGAATGCTGTGCCCTGTGCTGAAGAGCGAGCGGGAGGAGCAGGAATGAGCAGGAGCCACGTGGGCTCTGGCCTGGGGGAAGGATCAACACCTCCTTGCAGGAATCTTGGGCTCCTTCCGCTCTTATGCCCACGGGAATTGGCTCCCACTTCAGCCAGCAGCACTGGCCATTCCCGGCGCTGCTCGGCACCGGCGCGAGGCCACAATCCAGCACGTCCCCTCCGCGTCCAACACGTGTCATCCCCCCCTGAAATCAGGGATGGCTCCAGAGGTGAGCAGGTGCTGGACAGGGAGCCTGCTTCCCACCCGCCCAGCCAAACCACAGCCACACATCCCAGCTTTCCCCCGACCAGCTTGGCTGCCGCTCCTCACCTGGCAGGAGAACACACGGCAGCGAAAACAAACGCGGAGGGAAGCGAAGCCCCTCGCGGCCCGGCCGGCCAGGCCCGCCTTCCAAGGAGGAATGAAGCCCAGGGAATGGAAAATGCCTGTCACTGGCTGCGCTCCGTGCCGGGAGGGTGCTCCGCTTCCACCCGGCACCGCCAGGGCCCGGCAGCTGCGCCAGGCCCGGCCGGCGGCACCGCGCTCAGCCCTGACATTTGAAGACGGAGGAATAATTTGGCTTCATTATCCTCCCCTTCCCCCCCGCCCCGAGCGGTCCCTCGAGCCGGGCTGGAATGTGCGTGGTAGGGACAGAACCAATCCCATTAGCACGAGGAGATTGTTTTTCCTTTGGTTTTGTTGTTGTTGAATCACCCGTGGCTCCGGTTCTTTGGGGTAGCTCGTAGGAAGGAGGACGGGGAGAGGAAGCCCATGGATGTGTTTTCCCGTCTCTGGCCTGGTTCTTCCCTGACTGATCCCAGCAGCACCGTGGGGTTTCCATCTTTGAAGGCCAGGTGAGCTCTGTGGTGGCTCCAGACACGATTCAAAGGAGCATTTGTGAGGGAAAGGGCTCAGCTCCACATGCGGGGTCAGGAAGGTGCTTTGAATTCTTGTCCAGCTCCCCACCTCACCTCCTCATCCTCGCTCCATCCCTGGATGGGGATTTATCTCCATTGGGGTTAAAACTGAATTTACAGCTCTGTGTGTTGGTCAGGAGTGCAGGATCACAGCCTTGTGGTGGCAGGAGGTGGGGCAGAGGCAGGGAGAGGCAGCTAGAGCTGCTGGAAAATATCTTCCTGACTGAGAGAGGAGCCCAGGCTCTTATTCCATCACATCCAAGACATTTCACCCAGATTGTGGATTCTCATGGAAGACCCTCATTCCTCCAACATGAGACGAGAAACCTCCCCCCMGGCACTTTGTGTCCAGCAGCATCTCCCTGGGATGCTAGTGGGAAGGGGTGAATCGGTCCCAAATCATGGAAGTGGGAGTTGGCACATAGACTTCTCAAAGTCCTTCCCCTCCCTGCTGACCCAGTCCTGGAATTTCTGCCCTCTGCAGCATTCCAAGGACCTCAGCGCTCTTCCCGAGCAGACATCCCAGAGGGACACGGCCCAGGGCTCCAGGACAAGGAGCTGCAAATGCTCCTGAATCACAGGAGAATGGGGTGAGAAACAGGGACCKTTGGGAGCAGATGGCAGGAGGGCAGGGAAATCCGTGCACAAATGCATCCGACGCCTGGCCCGGCTCCTCCGCTGCAGAGCGTGAGCCCGGTGGAGCCAGGCCAGCTCCCGGCAGCTGAGATTTTCTGGAGGGGACAACAGCAGCCCAACACGGCCACTGAGAGCAGCCAGGGGGGCTGTCAACCCCMAATGCAGCCAGCGAGACCCCCACAACCCCCAGAACCCACTGCTGGCACAGAGACCAAGCCAGAGATGCCACGGGGGTCTGTGGTGGGGGTGTGGGGGGAAACTCACTGGATTTTTCCCACTTTTTGAGGCTACTTCTTGCCACAGACCCATCTGTGATGAGTCATGGAGCTGTGGCTGGACTCTTGGACACATGGAGGTGAGCRTGGACACATGGACATGAGTGTGGACACATGGACAGGAGGATGGACACACTGAGGTGAGTGTGGGCACACAAATGCTCGCCCCAAGGACGTGACCCACCATGGGCTCGGGGTCCCCCCATGCCCTCACCACCCCCACGGGCTGGAGGGTGTGACTCCACCACAGCCTGGCTTGCCCATTGCTGGTGGGGCCACACACCACGAATTTTCCTTCCCCTGTGAGAAAATAAAACAAGGAGAGAGAAGGAAAAGGCGTCGGGTGGAAAAGACCCCGGCTGCCTGCTGGGGGGAGTGGAACCAGCGAATTTCATGCGTCTCCTTCTCGTTAGAGTGGGGTCCCTCCTCACCTGCTCCTGGGCACGGTTTCCTGCACCCCGAGCCAGCAACGAGGAATCTGACTCCAGTTTAAAGGCGAGGAGCTCGTCCACGGTTTGCAGCTCGGCTCYCATCCCCGGAGGGGACGCGCCCGGAGCCGCTGCCCGCGGCAGGCAGGGTTTGCCAGCTGTCTGCACCGATCTGGTGCCTTCCCACCTCCCCCTGCACCAGCCCCCGTGCTGGGGGACACAGGCAGTGAAAATTCTGGGGAAAGACACCCCCTGACCTGCCCTCTGAGGGGCACTCGGTGGCCTGGACCTGGCCAGGTTCTTGYCCCTGAGTCATCAGATGGTGCTCACCTCAAAAGCTGCTCAGTGCTGGGCTCCGTCTCTCAGCCCTTCCCTCTCACCCTGCCCTGTCACCCCTCTGCCCACCCCGAGGCACCCCGCTGCCTGCTGAGGACACCGTGCAAGCCCCCAAATCCCATTATTGCCTGGGAAATGCATCCGTGGCACCCACTCTGCCTCCCACGCAATCCCCGCACTGCCAAGGCTGCCCCGAGCATCCTCCTGCACAGGCAGCGAGCTGGGAACTCCATCCCTCTCCGCTCCATTTAGGGAAAACACCCTCCYGTCCCCATCCCAGCGAGCACCGTGCCCACACTGCCGCGCTGCGAGGGGGTGACGACTCACCCCCCATGGAGGGACAGCCAGAGGACGTGCTCCAGCAGCAGAGGCTGCTGGCAGGGAGCATCCCAGGCCTTTGGAGATCCTTCTTTGGCCGTGGCTCCTGCCGAGCACCCCAGCATCCATCCCCAGCACCTCCGCATCCCTGGCTCCACGTCGCGGGGAAAACGAGCGGCGGAGGCAGCGCCAGCCGCGGCTCCTCGGGGGCCCCGCGCCGCCGCTGGCTCCGAGGACGGGACCCTGCTGAGCTACTGAAGTGCTAAAAACGAGGCTCCAGCCCCTCGCGTGAGCTGTCGTGCCGAGTTTGGCACGGGCAGAGCTCGGCTGCGGCGCGGACGCGGGCGCGGCGCCAGGAYGAACGCGCCGGGGGAAAGGTGGGACGTGTCCCCCCCCTCGCCCGTGACACCGGTGTGCCACACGTGTGCGTGGCCCGATTGGCACTGTCCCTCCTCGAAATGGTGCCAACGGGTGATTTTCAGTGGGAAAATCCCTCGTTTCCCAGCCCTTCCATGTGCAGGGAGCCCTCCCTGCTGCTGCGTCCCGGCTTCCTCCTCCTTGCGGCTCACAGGGGGATGCTTTGGGGTGCTTGACCCCCTGCCCATCCCACATCCTCCAGCACCCACYGAGCTCACCCACCCACGGGTCCTGGTAGCAGCTCCCACAGCATCTCCTCCTCCGCTTGACGCTGAGTCTCTCAATGCAGCAGCAGAGAGAAGCTTTGCTCCACGTCCGTGCCAAACAGCCCAGCAGGGATTTCTTTCTGCTTTGCCAGARGTTTCATCCTGGCTCGGTTTCCAGAGGCAGGATGGTGAGCTGGGAACAGCCCGGCCCCATGTGGGGGATCAAACCTGCTCCCACCCAGGGAYGGGCACCCCATGAAGCCACCGACTCGCCCAGGTCTGGTACAAACCTTTTATTCTRTTCCCCCTCCCAGCTCAGGGCTGGGTTTGCCCTTTGGAAGCGAAGCCGGGAGGGCTCCACGGCCGTCCTTTCCCTGGAGCTCATGTCCCGGGGATTGGGAGAGACACCATGGCCGGAACATCACAGACTCCACCGAGCTTCACACGCGGCCGAAAAGCAACAACGAAAAGTACCCCAAAACGGACACGAGACCCCCACACACACACCCCCCCCAACCCGGTTCCCCAAACCCRGATATGTTGCGTGGGTGAGAGTGATACGGAGCAGCACAAAACCGGTGGGGATGGGGACGAGAGCCCCCCCCTGCCCCACCACACCACGGCCCCCCGGGAGCCGCCGGCACACGGAGAGAGCCCAAAAACCCAGGGGTGGGGGTCGGGGGTAATAAGTTAATCTGTACAGACGTGTTAGGTGACACGGGGATGGCGGGACCGCCCCTCCCGGCACCGGGGTGTCCCCGTGGGGCGCCGAGGGCCGGGGAGCCACATGCCGGTGCGAATCAAACCACGAAACGATGCATGAAATCGAGTGGTGGAGAATGGGGGGGAGATGGGGAGGGAGGGAGGGAGGGAGGGAGAGGACCCTGCCATGCCCAAGGGGCTGTGCCAGGGTGAGCCGAGGGGGGTCCCTGCTCGGTCCCCCTTGCCCACTTGCAGGGCAGCACTGTGAGCCCAGGGACACGGGGACCTGGCTGCTGCCAGGTCCTCCCTGCCGTCAGCTACAGCCCCACAGGCTGATCCCAACAGCGGGCAGGGATGCTGAGCCCAGGATGGAGCCACCCCTACAGGATGCCGAGCCCAGGATGGAGCCGTCCCAGCAGCTCCCACCTCCTGTCCGAGCTTCAAGTCGGGGAAACGCCGCCTCATCCTTTGCTTGGTCCCACCAGCAGCTTGTTGGCATCGGGGCCAGCTCCCCAAGGGCAGTGCGGAGCAGGGAGGGGAAGGAGCCATCCCAGGGCCCCTCCAGAGCTCCGGGAAGGAGCCGGCTGGGTCCTCGCGTGGGCACGGAGGCGGCGGGATCCGCTCCCGTCTCCGGCTGCCAACTCCAAATCCATTCGCCACGTTCCGGCTCCCCGAGGCAATCGGCTCCGGCCGGCGGAAGGGAGTTCCCAGGGCCGGAGCCGGCGCCTTGGAGGCTCAGCCCAAGGTGGGAGGCCGGGGATGTGCCGAGCCAAAGCTCAGAAGGCTGCAGACATCCTCCATCCCCCACCGCAGCCGGCTCCCTCCTGCCCAGCGCTGGAGCCGTGCCCGGAGGGCTGCGGGGCCCCGGCGGCTCCGGGCGGGAGGAGGCTGAGCGTCCCCAGCTCCGGGGACGGGCTCCCTCCGGCCTCCTCGCTCGGGCAGCTCCTCTCTGGGCTCCGGAAACCGGGATCCCAGCGAACGGCACATCCCTGGAGGAGGCARAGCCGCTGCCCGGCTCCCGGAGCCGGAGATGCCCCTCTGGGAGCCGGGGATGTGGGGCAGCCGGAGGGGCAGCGGAGCGGGATCRGGGGCGACGCCACGAGGGTGGTGACAGGGAGGAGGAGGTGATGGGAAGGGGTGGGAGCGCTACAGGATGGTCTTGTCCAGGTCGACTTTGAGGGGCAGCGGCCCCGCGTCCTCTCCGCCGGGCGCGGGGCACAGGGTGACGGCRATGACGGGCGGCAGGGGGAAAGGGCCGGGGCCGTCCAGGTCCTCCAGGTACTCCTTGTCCCCGTTGATGCTCAGAGGCTGGAAGAGAGGCAGAGGCGACCGTGCAGCCCCGGAACACGGGGCAGGACCCCCTCGTCCCCGGTTTGGGAACACCACGGGGCTGGCCGTGGATGTACCTCCCGCCCCACACGGTGTCCCTGACACCCTGGGGGCTGTGCTCACCCCATACCTGGGTCTTGACGTGCTGCTCGGGGGCGGTCACCAGGCTGGCACAGCTGAGCCACAGCATCACCATGATGGAGAGGAAGAGGCAGGCGGCCAGGATCCAGCGAGGAAGGCCCGAGCGCCTGTAGCACCCCACCACCCCCCGCCAAAGAGAAGGGACGAGTTTATGGCAGGGCACGGGGTGGCAATTGGGGTTGGGGGGGGATCCGCTCTGCCGTGTCCGGCAAATCCCGGACCACCTACTTGGACATGCAGCCGAGGAAGTCATGCTCCTGCTGCGGGGGCTCTGGGGGGTGCGCCTTGGCTTTGCCCCGTGGCTCCTTCACGGGGAGCTTGTCCCCCTTTGCCCGGGGGCCTGGGAGGGGAGAGACGATGCTGAACATGGGCACCCACGTGGGCACACTCGTCACGCCCTCCATCCCCTTGCCAGCACGTGACGGGGGGTCCCCATCTCCCCCCGGGGACCCTCTGCCCGCTGAGGGGACACAGAGGATCCCAGCAGCTTCTTGGAGCAGGTCCGTGCGTGGGGGTGTGGGAAGTTAATCAGAGCCGAGAAGCGGGAAATTTGTTTAGCTCTGGAGAACTCGGATGGGAGCCAGGAGGGCTTGGAGGCTCCCGGAACAGCCCCCCCGCAGCCCGGACCCCCCTGCACCTGTGTGGGGCTGGGGGACGCGAGGGCTGGATCCCGATCCCGATCCCAATCCCGRCTGCGCTGGCTGGATCTCCGGAGCCTCGGGTACTGGATACTCCATCTCAGGCTGGGACTGGATCGGCAGGAAAAGAGGGAGAGRGCAGTGAGGAAGGGGATCCCCACCTCTCTCAGAACAGAGGGGGTCTGTGGGACACCCCCACCTGAAACACCACGACTTTGCCATCGTCCGCCTGCAGGTAGAAGGTCCAGGTGGAGGAGATGAAGCTCTGGGCAGAGCTGACGATGTCGTTGCAGAAGGTGGAGACCAAATCCAGCATGGAAAACGACGGCACTTTCAGCTCCAGGCTCTGCAAAGCAKCAGGGACATCACATCACCACTGTCCCCTCATCACCCACCCCGAGGATGTGGCCGGGTTGAGCCAGGTGCTCAGGTCTGGGGCTCAGCCTGATTCTCCCAGGGATGGAAGGGGATGTGCTCCACTCCCAGGAAGGTCACCAAGCGAGGGCTGCGGTCCCYGGGGTGACCGCCCCACTCCGGGGTCATCACCCAGGCCCAGGAGCAGCACCCCGGGGTGGGATCACCCAGCTCTGCCGGAGACAATGGGAGCGGAGCGGCCGCGATGCYGAGGGCGTTCCTCTCCTGGCAGCCTCTCCTGTGCCCTGGATTCTTGGCCGTCGCGGCAGTTTGTTATTTTTAAAGCATCCCTGCTGGAATCCGCTTGGCTGCTCCCTGCCACTGGCTCCGAACATTTTCCGACAGCCCCTTGCACGGTCAAACCAGCAAACAGGAAATAAATAGGTCAGATTCTGTATCTAATTATTATGCTAAATCTGCTTTGCCTGCTCGTCTGGGAACCCGAGGAAAAATGCTTTGGGTGGGTGAAGGGGGTGAGGGCCCTCCCTGTCAGCCGGTCACCCCCCCAGACGCTCATCCCTGACCTTGCAGAGGGGCTGGGAAATGGGATCAKACACCGGGAAGGTCTTAAAACCTGGCTGCAGGGTGTTTTTTTTCCAAAGAGACACAGCTTTTTACGGCACAGATTCATCTTTGCCTGCACGTGCACGAAGCCAAAAGCCTCTTCCTCGGGCCAAAGTCTAATTTAATTAATCGGGCAAAAGCTGAATTAATTAAATATAGGAGAGGAAAATGTTGCTAATTGCTGGGAAGGATAACAAATCAAAACTGGGGGAATCTGCCACGATCCCCGGTCAGATCCTCTCAGCCTGGGAATTTGGCTGTGCCTGGCCGAAGCCAAGTCCAGCCCAGTCCAGCCCAGTCCAGCCCAGTTAATTTGCTTTTTATGCTTTGGACAAAGCAGCACGCAAGGCCAGTGCTGGCTTGGATCAACCTGGATCACATGGATGGAGGGATATAGGGATGGGTGGTGGATGGATGGATGGATGGATGGATGGATGGATGGATGGATGGATGAGCTGCACATGTAGGGTGTCCTCCATCCCCGAGGAGAAGAAGGACCGTGCTGAGCCCCTGTGGGAGGAAGGGATTCCCCCATCTCCCGACCCCTCACCTTCTCCTTCCTGCTCTCCTCCACCTCAGGCAGCTGCTTGCGGCACCCGGTCACACACCCGAACTGCTCCTCTGCGTTGCCRTAGGCTTCAGCACACGCTGGGAGGGAGCAGGGCCGGGTTAGGGGGTGCTCCATCCCCAGGACCCCCATCCCCGTCCCCACTGACACCCGGGGCGTGTCAATGTTCACCCTCTCCCTCCGGGGCGCGGCGCGGGGCAGAGCGGGGCAGGACGCTCCGGAGGGTGTCGGGTGTCGCGGTGTTCCCGGCGGGACGCGGGGATCCCCCGGGACGGGGTTCGGGGCGCGGGGGCCGCTCGGCCACGGGCTCCTCTCACCTGCTTCGCACTCGGCTCTGGTGGTGTTGAGCTCGGCGCTCGCATCCACGAAGTGACAGATGGAGAACAGCCGGCAGCCCCGGTAACAGGCGTTGAGAACAGCATCCTGCGGCGAGGAGGAGGAGAGCGTGGAGCTGGCACCGAGCTCAGCCCGGTGCCTGCGCCGGACCCCCCCCCACGCGGCCCCCCGCACCCAGCTGGGGGGCACCGGGCAGCGCCGCCCCCCTCTCCCCCCAGGACCCAAATCTGGTGTCCCCGGGGGGAGGGAGAGCTGCCCCACACCCCCGCGGGGTGCACCCCGTGATGGGTTTGCACGTGGTCGAACCCTCGTGGAGGGCGTGGAGGGTGCCCCCATCTCTGTTGGCAGCAGCCAGGCCCTGACGTGGGCTGGCAGGAGGTGGGGGGTGCACAGAACTGGGGTGTGCACACATTTGGGGGCTGGGAACACACTGAGGGGCATGTGGGGGGCACGCGGAGCCTACACGGGGGTCAATGTGAATGTGCAGGCTCCGGGTAAAGGGGTGAGACCCCAAACCAGTGTGGATGCCCTCACTGGGGGCACCCCAAAGCTGATGGAGGAGAACACCGCCCCCCCCCAGTGCCCCCCATGGTGCTCCCTGTGCCCCCAAGGTGTCCCCCAGTGGGGTGGCCCAGTGTGGGGCCGTGTGGCAGAGATGCCAGGCGAGGGTGCCCCTGTTGCTCCTGGTTCCCCCTGGTGCCTCTGCTGCTCCCGGTCCCCCCCAATGCTCCTGGTGTCCCCCACGGTGCCCCCCCGATGCTCCTGGTATTCCCAGTGTACCAGGTATTACTGATGCTCCCCATGCTCCCAGTACCCTCCGGTGGTCCTGATGCTCCCGCGGTATCCCCGGTGCTCCTACTGCCCCTGGTGCTCCTGGTACCCCCAATCCTACTGACAATCTCCATGCCCCGAATATCCCCAGTGGTCCCGATGCTCTTGGTTCCCCCGATCCTATTGATGCTCCCCATCCCCGTGGTGCCTCCCAGTACCCCCAGTGCTCCCAGTGCCCCTGATGCTCCCGGTACCCCCAATCCTACTGATGCTCCCCATGCCCCCGGTACCCCCCAGAACCCCCGGTGCCCCTGATGCTCCTGTTACTCCCGATGCTGTTGATGCTCCCCATGCCCCCGGTGCCCTCCCGGTGCCCCGGTGCCCCGGTGCCCCGGACTCACGGCGGCGGCCCGGCGCTGCAGGCTGCGGCCGCACTGCCCGCGGCACCCGCCGGTGTCTCCCAGCTGCGGCGAGAAAGGGTCGGTGGCGGCGACGGCGGCGGCGACGGCGAGAAGGGCCAGGCCGAGGGCGAGCAGGGCCCGGGGCCGGCGGGCCGGGGCCGCCATGGCGGGCGCGGAGCGGAGCGGAACGGAGCGGAGCCGAGCGCACCCACCGCCGCCGCCGCCGCCGCCGCCGGCCCCGCCGTGACGCGCCGTGCGCCGGGCGGGGGGAGCCGGRGGCGGGGGGAGCCGCCGCAGCCTGCCGCAGATCCACCGGCACCGGCACCGGGAGGGGATGATGGGCGAGGGGTGCGGGAGGACGGGGGGATGCTCGTGCACCGGGGGATGCGGAGTACCCCGGGATGCAGGAGAATCAGGATTCTTGGGCACCGGGGGATGCGGGGTACCCCGGGATGCAGGAGAATCAGGATGCTCGGGCGCCGGGGGATGCAGGGAACCCCGGGATGCAGGAGAATCGGGGGACCCAAAGACCAGAGATGCACAGAGATTGGGGGATGCGTGGGCACCAGGGGATGTAGCGGGACAAGGGATTGCCTGGTACTGGGGGATGCAGGGGTATCCCAGGATACGGAAGGATAAGGGGGGACCTGGAAACCAGGACATGCACAAGGACCAGAGGGTGTAGGGAGAGCATGGGCTGAGGAGGGCACTGCGGGATGCAGGAGGATTCGGGGGGACCAGGGGCTGTGCAGGGACACAGCAGGGCTGGGGGCCACCCTGACACCAGCAGCACAGAGGGAGGGGGGAGATGACACGGGGACTGGTGTCACACAGAGGGACAGGGCTGCCTCAACGCCACTCACATGGACCATTTTGTTCCCAGTGTCCCCAGCCAGTGTTAGACCCCACTGTGACACCCTCTGTGCCCCTTGAGGCCTCCCCAAGTCGCCTCCACGCCTCCCATCCTCACCCTCACTCCTCAGGGCCYCCCCAGCGGGCGCTGGGCTCTCCCTGACCCCCCAGATTTACGGCTGTGACTTCCCAGGGTTTAAAGGACATCAAAGGCACCGCCTGGGCCCCGCACCCCCCACGCCCCCGCTCACCCCTGCCCTGCCCATTACCCTTATTTATGGCAGCACCCCAAAGTGGGCCCGGGAGGAGGAGGAGGAGGAGGGCTGGGGGCTTCGCTAACCTCCAGCCCTAATGGGGAACACATGGCAAGACCCCGCCGCGGTGAAGGGGGGRGTCTCCCTGTCCCAGCTCGGGATTGAGGGGTGCTCCATGCCCTGGGGCAGGGAGAGGGGGATTGGGGATGCTGGGGGAGCGCAGCCCGTGCCCCCCTCGGGAGCAGGGAGYGGGGCCTCTCCTCGCCCCGCCAGCTTATTCATCTTATTAATCAAAGCAGGGCCGGGAGAAAATGAGCTGCGGCCGGGCCGGCGGGGCTGCCAGGGCGCTCCGCTCCCCTTCCCCCTCCTGGAGCCCCGCCAGCCCCGGCCCCGGGTCCGGCAGCGCTGACGAATGGCCGAGAAAATGGGATAGATTGGGGGCTGTCACCGTAAATCACGGCCCCGCGCCGCAGGTGGGGCTTCCCTGGGCGGCAGGGACGGAGCCGGAGCCCGGACCCCCCCCGGGGGCCACCGGGATCCTCGGGATGGAGTGGCCGCTGGGCATCGCTCCCGCCGCACCTGCCCGCGCCGCGCCGGGCACCRGCTCCATCCCCTCACCTTTTCACGGAAAAAAAAAGCCTTTCCCGGGCAAAAACATTCAAGTTGGCAAATATTCGCTGCCTTCCCTCCTCCCCTCTCCAGAAACACTCGATGCCTTTCGCATTTATCACTACTGACCTACATTTTTTGTCCGAAGCCTTTCGGGAAGCCACAGACTCCCCCTCGCTGGCTGGGGCAGTCCCCACGGTGCCCCCCACGGGCAGGGGAYGCTTCACCCCGTGTCCCCACCCTGCAGAGCCCATCCCTCGTGCTCAAGCACCCTCTTGACATTTTTCTCCCTCCTCTAGAGCTCCTCGAACCCCGTCACGGGACTCTTTGTGCTTCCCAAAGCAAACAGAGGCGGGAAGGTGCGGCCGCCCCGAGGATGCTSTGGAGGGAAAAGGGTGGGGGGGGTGGCAGGGAAGGGGTTAAGCGGGTTATAAATTACCCATGGATGTGGAAATGTGACTGAGAGGAATAGAAAGCAAACTCTGCCTGCTGGATTCTTTGCATTTCTTGCCTCTTTATTTTTCCCCCAGGTCACTTTAAAAGGATGCAGGCAGTCGAGGCAGCTCCGCCGCGCCTCTCCTCCCGCTTTTCCCGGGCTTTGGGGTTTTTTTCTTGTTTGTTTTTTACACCCCGGCGCTTGAGCCAGATGCTGTCTGCGTCCAAGGATTTTATGGAGTGAGCTCTGGCTGGGAAATCAAGTAATTAGATTAATTCAGAGCCCCGGTGACACATGATGGAGGGTGGTGGGAAGGTGACGGCTGGTGGGAAGCCGGACCGAGGATGCTCCGGGCGGGGTTGGGGATGTCACCAGGGTCACCCGGATCCCTCCTGGGGGGAGTCACACCCCGCCCGGGCAGGGCAGAGAGTTCGTGGCAGGGAGCTGGGCCCCATGGTCAGATCCTGCACCGCAACAGGGCAAAGAGGCCCTGGGAACGGAGCCACGCCGGGGGGGCAGCCRGACCGCGCCGGCCTCGGGGGACCCCCGTGCTGACGCCGACAGCCCGGGCCGGGGGTCAGAGGGGGGGTCCGGGCTGGATCCTGCCTCTGGCCGGTGCCTGCGAGAACAGAGGCTCGTGGGCCGGAGCGAGCAGCTTTAAAGGTCACTGTCAAAGGGCAGCGCTGACCACAGCTGCCGCTGCCCGGCCGCCGCTGACTCAGAGCGCGGGAGAGAGGCTCGGTCATCTCCGGCTGCTCCGGGCGGGTCCTGGCGCCGCCCTGGCACTGCCCGGGCTTGGGGACCACTCCTGGCTCGCTCAGGGTTGGCTCTGTCCCCTCGCTCTGTCCCCATCCCACGGCGTCAGGTCTGGGTGCTGCTGCGGGCTGGGAGGGAGAATGTCCCTGGGCCACCTGGGGTGACACCCCGTGATGTCCCGGGTGACACCAGTGGGGACCGACGGTCCCCTCCCCTCCCGATGCCACTGTCCACCCATCTTCACCAGCCTCAAGCCACCTCTGATGCGGCTTTGCCAGAGCCACCCATGTCCCCTTGGCCAGCGCCAGGGTGGGGGGCAYGCTCTTCCCTGCGATCCCACCCGTCCCTGCTTTCCACCACGCGAAATCCCACATTCCGGGTGCACACCGAGGAACGTGGCYGGGGATGGAGGAAACAGATGGGGGAAGGGGTCTGGGCAAGTGCAGGTGGGCGGCCGGGGTGGCCGCTGGTCCCGGTTCCGGCTCCAGAGGAGGGAATTTCTCCTTTTCCCCCAGCACCCACCGCTGGCTCCGGTCCCAGGGTGGCTTCCCGGGGGGATGCGGGCGGTGGGTCGGGATCGCGGGCGGCCGCCAGCCCCCGGGGCAGCCGTGATTCACTCGGCCAGACTGCGGCCGCTGGGGCTGAAGTTTCTCAGGCTGGGTGGCTCCCGGAGCCTGACATTTTTGGGAAATTTCAACAAAAACAGTTCAGAAGCTTCCAAAAAACAGGACGATGGGAAAAGGCATTGTTTGGGCTCCCTCCCCCTCTCGTTTTTTATTGTGTTTTCTAATCCCTGCAATCCCTGCTGGTGCCCAACACCTCGGAGCCCCACGCGGTGTCATCCCCCYCCGGCTCCCCCCACCCCGAGTCACCCAGGGCCACCCAGGTGTCCCCTGCCACCCTCCACGCCCCTTTCCCGGCGGGAAATGGTGTCCCCTCTCCTCACAGCTGGGGACACGCCACACGGTGGGGACAGTGGCCTTGCCATGACCAGGACCTGCCGTCCCAGGGGTCTGTGACCTGTCTGAGGGTTTGCAAAGCTCTCGGTGCCACCGAGACCCCGGACAGGGGGGGACACTGGAGGATGCCCAAGTGGGTGGCTTTGCCCCGGTGCTGGTGGCACGACTGGACATGCCACAACCCCTGAGACCCCTGGGGACAAACGCAGCCCCGGTCTGGGAGGAAYTGGAGCCACTTGGGGTGGTTTTCCCACTTTTTTTTTTGGGTTTTGGAGAGGAAAGACCAGAGATGATGGATTCTATAGAAAGCATCAGGATTTATGGGATGATATTTCTGTTTTCGACCCAAAAATAAGTAATAACAGGGGTTTGGGTCTTAAAGGCGCTTGGAACGCGGGGAACCCGCGGCGGGGGGGGGCCCGTTCAGAGGCGAGAGCGGCCCCGGGGGCGCGGGAGGGTCCGCGGCGGCCGCGCGTGAGTCACCCGTGGGCCGGCGGCCCCGGGGCGGCTCTTACTCACCTACCGGGGGGGTCGGGGGGAGCGGGACACCGGCCCCGGGAGGGGTGGGGGGGTCCAGCATCCCGCGGCGGCAGCGGGCACCGGGCGGGGGCCAGTCCCGGGGTCCGTCCCGGGGTCCGTCCCGGGGCCGGTACCGGAGCGGGACGGGGGGGGGCGGCGGGGCCGGTGGCTTTCTGCCCCCCCGGGGGCGGTCCCGGGGCGGGGCCAGGGCGGCAGTTGGGGCTTTGGCAACCGGGGGTTGCTCAGACTTGCTCGGGACTTCCCCGGACGTGCCGGTGCGCTCCGCCGCCCCGGGCACCGACGGGCACCGGAGCCGGCCATGCCGCCGCCGCCGCTGCTCCCGATGCTGCCGCTGCTGCTCCTGCTCTGCCCGCGCCTCGCCCGCGCCGACCCGCTCGCCTGTGAGTACCGGGAGCACCGGGCGGCTCCCGCAAGGTGGGCGTGGGGCGGGCGGGGGTCCCGTCGGGGCCACGCGGGCGCTGCGCGGAGCCCCCCGGGGCTCTCCCGTCCCTCCCCGGCCCCGGCAGGCGGAGTCCCGCGGGCTTCCCCCGCTCCTTGCCGCGTGTCCCGTCCCCCCCACCGGTCCCGGGATGCGGAGCCCCCCGGGGCTCTCCCGTTCCTTTCCGCGTGTCGCGTCCCCCCCGGCCCCGGGATGCGCAGCGGTCCCGGGARCGGCGGGGGCACCGCCGGGCGCACCTCGGGGCTGCGCTTCGCCTGCTGTGGAGGGGAGCGGAGACCCCCCCCGCGGAGGGCAGCCGGGACCCCCCATCGCCTCCCGACGGGCAGCCGCGACCCCCCCTCCTCGTTCCCGCAGCCCAGTCGGGACGCCCCCCCCGCCCCTTCTCCGCAGAGAACAATAGAGGAACTTTTTTTTGCTCCCCCCCATCCCCGAGAGCAGCGAGGAGACCCCCCCCTCCCTCGGAGCAGCGAGTGCTCCCTCTCCCCAYAGAGAAGAGGGACCCCTCACCCCGAGAAGGGTCGGTCCCCCCCGGTCCCCTCGTCCCCGCCGTCCAGCCCCCCCTCCCGCAGAACAATGCGGCTCCATTCCCCACCCAGGACAATGGAAACCCCCGGCCTCCGCCCGGAGAACAATAGCGAACCCCTTCCCCTCGCGACCCCCTCGCACCCCCGGGAGCCATCGCCCCTCTCTGCCCCCCCCGAAAGCTCTGAGACCCCCCCTCCCCCCCCGCTGAGAACAACCGGGTCCCCCCTTCCCCCCGGAGAGCCGCCCCCCCCCATCCCAGAGAACAATGAATCCCCTTTTCCCACCCAGAACAATAGGGATCTCCCTCCCTGCCCCACGGGGAACAATACCCCCCSTCTCCAAAAAAAATCCCTCCGGGGGGCTCCGCAGTGATGCCCAGTTTGGGGGTGGCACCACCGGGAGGTGCCACCTGTGGGCTGAGCTGTGGGGCGGCCTCAGCCCCGCGGGGATCGGGGTCCCCCCTGGCCACGGGGTGGGACACCCAGGGGGGTTCCCCCGTTCCCCACAGAGCCCTAAACCCGAAGGGACCCCCCGTCCCACCGCCGCCTCGTTGCCCCCCCCGCGGCCCGAGCCAGGGGACGGCGAGATCCCGCTCCCCGCAGCAGGAAGTTTGGCTTCCTCCCTATGATGGGAATTTCTCAAGGCGATGGATGTTCCTCGCTCCGACGCGCCAACGGGACCCGCCGGCAAAGCCGCCGCTCGCCCGGCAGCGCCCGCCGCCCCTCCCCGGCCACGCCGCGCGGTCCCGGACRCCGGGACGGACCCCCTGACCCCCGCGCGTCCTCAGCGGGCGAGTCCAAAGGGCGTTAATTGGGGCAGGAATCGCTGGAGCGGTGGGGTGGGGACAAGAAACGCTCCMAAAACCCCTTTAGGGGCCGTCAGCCAGAGCGGCCGATCCCGGCGGCTTTCGGTGCCAACCCCAGTGCCCATTCCAGGGCCTGGAGGGGTTAATCCCGCCGGGAACAACACGAGGCCACAGCCGGACCTTTTTGGGGCTGACCCCGCACCTTCCTCCTCCCAGGCAGGGACAGCCCGTGCCGCTGGCAGCCGGATTTTCCCCACAAATCCCCCTTTCCCCCTCTTCCCACGGGGGTCCGGGGCAGCGCTGGCCCCGCGGCCCCTCGACGTGCGGCGCTGGCGAAGGCGAAGCCAAATGTCCTTTTAGAGAGCGAAAGTTTCCCCTCGGTGCAGCTCGGCCGCGCTGGAATGCCTGGGCTTTTTATAAATCCCTCCTCGAGCCCAGGGATGGGCACGAGAAATGCCAGTCGGAGATGAGAAAGAGGGGAAAAAAGAGAGTGGAAAACAAAGTGGAAAAGAAGGATAAAGCATTTTTGGGTGCTCGTTGCTCGAGCTTTAGAAGAGCTCTAACTGTATATATATATATATATATATATTTAATTTTATTTTCCTGTGGAATTCAGAGCTTCCCAAATTCCCTTTTGTTCTTGGGGGCAATTATTTCTATTTTCCTTTAACCCCCTGCATAGCTCAATAAATCTTTTTTAACTGCGTGATCTCTGACACTTATCGGAGCTTTTTCTCCCCCCCCCCACCTCTTTTTCTTTCCCAACCCCTTAAAACTCCGATRTAAAACCAAAATGAAATCCGGCCCTTCGGAAGAAAAGCATAAACGTTCCCGACACCTTGGAAATGTGGTTTTACTTTATAGCATTACTTAGCACCTGATCAGCATTTTTTTTTTTTTTTGCAATAGAGAAGCCGTAAAACCCCCAAGCAGGTATTTTCGTTGCAACTTGCACATTCCACAGCCCGCCTGCGTCTCTCCGGCCCTTTCCTCTCCGATCGGAAAACTTCACACTTTTCCCTTTTAAAACACATGTTCGGCGCTGTGGCTGCGCTGAGGGGGAAAATAATTCCGGGGAAAAAAAAATATATATGGATATAATTGGCCTCTCCAGAGGGTCCTGCTTGGAGGAGGCAAAAAAAAAAACAAAATCCAGCCAAAAAAAAAAAAAAAAAAAAAAAAAAAAATAGAGAGAGAAAATTGGCCCCTCCAGAGGGTCCTGCTCGGAGGATGGGAAATGTGTCTGTTTTACGGAGCTCGTGTGTGTTTCTGGGGCTGTTTAGATTAAGATTCGGGAGAATGAGGGCTCGGAGTGCCGGGTCTGTTATCGGCAGAGCCGGAGCAGCCCCGGGCTCGGCTCGTGGAGGAGTCGGAGCGGGGTGGGTTCGTGGGCAGAGCGGGGGGATGAGATTTCCAGAGGCCTGGCTGGCCTTGGGAAGGGTTTGTTTTGGGGGGTGGGATGGATCCATGGATCCATCTCGTCATCCAGGGATGCTCGGGGTATCCCGGAGTACCCAGCACCGACCCGGCGGTGTTTGGGGTCCCTGGTACCAATCCATGGGTGCTCGGGGTACCCTGGGGTACCTGGCACCAACCCATGGATGCTCGGAGCACCTTGGGGTGTGTGGCACCAACCCACGGATATTTGGGGTACCCCAGGGTGCTTTTCCCCCGTGGATGCTCCCACTCCCACCTCCCCAGCATCCCCCGAGCACGGCGGGAATCCTTAATTAAACCTCTCGGAGCACTAATTGCGGGGGGTGGGGCCCGGAGCGGGCGGCGGGGACCCCTCGTTGGGATCCGTCCGGCGTGACGGGGATTTTGGGAACGCCGGGTGGGAGCCGGGGCGGGCGGCGGGCGCTGAAAGCCGAGCGGGGCCGGGAGGTCGGAGGGGCGGGGAGGTCGCGGCACTTCCCGGGAGGTAATTTGGGATATTAGCCCGGCGCGTGCGGATGGAGCCGATAAGGCTGACGGACACGGAACACCCCGGAGCCGGGGCTCGGAAGCCTCGTGGCCGAAGGGTCTTGGAATAAACCGGGGTGGGGTTGGGGGGGGGTCCCAGCGTGGAGCACCCTCGGGATGTCGAGGTGGGATTTGGCAGCACACGGCTGGGATGAGGCGGGAGGTTGGGAAGCGCTTCCCGGTCCTTGACGTGATCCCGGGGGGAAATGCCGGATCTTGGCACTGTTGGAAAAGGAGGTGGAGGGGGGAAAAAATCCCCTCGAATTTTCCAGAGTTGCTTTTGAAATCCTTTTGTGGCGAAAAACTTCCGAAGCCGCAACCCAGCCCCGCCCCAGCCCTGGGAAAAAATATATAAAATAGATAGAAAAAGTATTTTTAAAGTTCTAAAATAGATTTAGATAKAAAAATAGGTATTGAAAGTATTTAGATARATATAAAATGTATTTAGATATAAAAGAAGATATAAAGTGTATTTAAATGATAAAAAATAGACATGTCTTTAGATACAGAATAGATATAAAAACTATTTAAAGAGATATAAAAGATACCAAATATCTTTAGATATAAAATGGATATAAAAAGTCCGCAGATAAAGAATAGATATGAAATGCATTTATAGAAGTGAAAATAGGTAAACAATGTATTTAAATTTAAAAAATTATAAAATAGGTAAGTGATGATTTAAATCTATATAGACGTGTGATGATTTAAATCAATGTAAAATAACTAAACAATGTATTTAAATCAATATAAAATAGATATGTGATTTAAATTGATATAAAATACATGTGTAATTTAAACCCATGTAAAATAGATATGCGATTTAAATTGATACAGACGTGTGATGATTTAAATCGATGCAAAACAGGTAAACAATGCATTTAAATAGATATAAAACGTATTTAAACAAGTATAGAAGAGACACAAAGGTGCTCAAATCGATGCAAAACAGATCCAAAACGTATTTAAATAGACGCAAGACACATTTAAACAGCCATAACGCAGTCAGCCCGACACAAACGCCCCCCCGTAATCGATCTCTCCCCCCGCTCTCTGTCTCTCCGGCTGCAGACCCTGCCGTGATTTCCCCCCAAGACCCCACCCTGCTGATCGGCTCCTCGCTGGTCGCCACGTGCACGGTCAGCCCGGACTTTCCGCTGAAAGCCGAGGACCTGTACTGGACGCTGAACGGGCGGCGCCTCCCGGCCRCCTCCTACGCCGCCCTGGGCCCCTCCACGCTCAGCGTGGCCCTCGCCCGCCTCAACGGCTCCAGGCAGCAGTCGGGGGACAACCTGGTGTGCCACAGCAGAGACGGCGGCATCTTGGCCGGCTCCTGCCTTTACGTCGGACGTACGTGGGCGCCGTCGCTCGGGCCGCGGTCCAGCCGGCGCCGGGGTGCGCCTTTCCCCGCGGGAAGGGAGCCGGGGATCCCCACGCGGGGATCGGCTCCCGCGGGGGATCGGCTCCCGCGGGGGATCRGCGCCCCGGTTCTTGCCAAAGCRGGGCCGGGAGCGGAGCGGAGAGGCCGTTTCGGCAAGGCCTCGGTTAAAAGGCGCTTGTCCGAACCAATAACCGTAAGATTTTTATCGCGGGCTATTTTGAGGACGGTGCCGCTTCCCAGGAACACGGAGCCGTAACGGGGAATGCAGCTTGGATTTGTTTTGTGGGTCGCTACGTCCCGGGAATACAGAGGCCCGGCTGGGAACGCAGCTTGTGGATTTGGTTTTTTTTTTGGGTCTCCGTGGCTGGAAAAAAGCGGCTCTGGAGCCTCTCGGTTTTGTTTTGTTTTTTCTCTCRCCAGTACCCCCGGAAAAACCAGTGAACATCACTTGCTGGTCCAAAAACATGAAGGACCTGACCTGCAAGTGGGCGCCAGGGGCAGAGGGGGAGACCTTCTTGGACACCAACTACACCCTCAAGTACAAGCTCAGGTGGGTGTTCGCCTTAATTCCCAGTTATTGCTCAAAACGCTGGTGTGGGATTTAATGGGAAACGGGGAATGGGGAGATCGATTCCTCCCGGCTGGCCCCTGTTTGGGGATGGTGCCGGTGTGAGGAGTTTTCTCACGGAGCTGGGGACAGTGAGGAGAAGTCACCGTGGCCCTGGTAGAGTTGGGAATAAACGAGCCACGGGAGCATCCCGGGGACGGGGGAGCAGTGCCGGTGCCTCACCCATCACCTGCCCGCAGGTGGTACGGCCGGGACAACACCTGCCAGGAGTACCACACGGCCGGGCCCTACTCCTGCCGCATCCCCAAGGACCTGGCCCTCTTCACGCCCTACGAGATCTGGGTGGAGGCGTCCAACCGCCTGGGGGTGGCCGTGTCCGACGTGGTCATGCTGGACATCCTGGACGTGGGTGAGCGGCGCCGCCAGCGCGGTGTCACCGCCGCTCCGGTGACCTCCCGGGGAGGGGCAGCGCGGGCGCTCGGGCGCTGGGACGGGGCGGGGGCAGCAGGAAATGGGCGATATGTGAGCGGAATTGCTCCTAATCGAATTAGGCTGTTTGCTCCGAGYCGCTTTTGCGTCCGCGGCTCTTTAACCCTCGCGGCCCCGCGGCGCTGCCCCCGCTGTCCCCGCCAGCCCTGCCCCTGTGCCCCGCAGTGACCACGGACCCGCCGCCGGACGTGCACGTCAGCCGGGTGGGCGACCTGGAGGACCAGCTGAGCGTGCGCTGGAGCTCGCCGCCGGCCCTCAAGGATTTCCTCTTCCAAGCCAAGTACCAGATCCAATACCGGGTGGAGGACAGCTCCGAGTGGAAGGTGGGCCGGCACCGCCGGGAACGGGGGACGGCGCGGGAGCGCCCGGCGGTCCCGGTGCTCCCATCTCCTCCCTGTGCAGGTGGTGGATGACGTGGGCAACCAGACGTCCTGTCGCCTGGCCGGCCTGCGCCCCGGCACCGTCTACTTCGTCCAGGTGCGCTGTAATCCCTTCGGCATCTACGGCTCCAAGAAAGCCGGGATCTGGAGCGACTGGAGCAACCCCACGGCCGCCTCCACCCCACGCAGCGGTGAGTGCATCGCTCGGGGGTGCCGCCGGTGCCGCGCCCCCCTTCCCGTGCACACGGGATGTGCGGGGGGCCCTTCCCCGCCCCGTGCCCGGCACCTGGATTTCTTGCAAAGGAGCCAGTTCGGGGCTCGGCTTTCCCAGCTGGGAGCCAAAACCTGCTCGTTTTCCTCTCCGGCCCTCGTTATTCACAGCACGGCGGGGATGGGGGGGTTGAGGCTGACCCTCCTGTCCCYGCAGAGCGAGCGGCGGGGGGCTGCGACCCTAAAGGGGGCGAGCAGAACACGACGCTGCGGCGGGAGCTGAAGCAGTTTTTCGGGTGGGTGAAGAAGCACGCCTACGGCTGCTCCAACCTCGGCATCAAACTCTACGACCAGTGGCGCGTGTGGCTGCAGAAATCGCACAAAACACGCAACCAGGTAGGTAAGGAGCCTTTCGCACTTCTTTTCCCCGGCTGGGTGGGGACCCGGGGCGGGGGAGGGGGGAGGGCGCGGGGTGACCCCCCCACCCCAGGGATGCTGGGGGGTGACGCCGACCCCGGGGCGACGCGGGGCTCTGCTCCTCTCCGCAGGTTCTTCCCGGCGATAAGCTGTAGCCCGCGGGGGACCGAGCGCCGGCACGATGGGACGGGGCGCCCGGCGCCCACCCGGGACCGCCCGCGCCCGCCCCGGCCCCGCCGCGGGGGAGCCGGGAGGCGGCCGGGGCGCAGCGCGGCCCCGCGGCCCTGGGGGACGGGGTGGGGTGAGGTTGGGGGGCCGGGCTGGCCCAGCCCCGGGAGCCCCGTGGGACCGCGGCCCCCCGCGCCCCGCGGCAGCGAGGGGACCCCCCAGCCCTGCCCGGCCGGGGCGGGCACGGGGGCTYTGCTCCGCCAGCCGGAGCAGCCTCTGGGATGAAAGGGGCGGCGGGGGCTTCCCGGGTGACCCCCACCCTCGCCGCAGCTCCCCCCGGGAAGCGATTTTGGCTGTTTTCTCCCCGGGGACCCACGTGCGAGTGCACGGGGGGGGGGGGGGTTCTGTCCCCGGGGAGCCACGCGGGCTGATTGGAGGCTGCTGGGGTTTGCCCAGTGCCTGCTCCAATTTTGATTCAAACCAGCCTTATTTTGGTTCCATTTCAGTCAATTAGGAACAGATTTAAGCTTAATGCCAATAAACCTCTGAAACCCCACCGGGGTCTGCGTCAGCGGAGCGGCAGCGCTGCAAGGGGACGGGGATGCAGCGGGCAGCCAAATGGGGCCCGTGGCCCTTGTCACCCCATCCCGGGGCTCCCAGGGGACCGAGCCAAGGTGGAGAGGGTGGCACTGGGGCAGGGGGGGGCCACACGAACCCTTGAGATCACACCACTCGGGCCAGCTCCATGGGGACAGGTTTATTTGGGATGACCATACAAAAAGTGCCTGTGGAGCACCGGAGCCGCTGTGGGGCTGGGGCACAGCCGGTCTCCAGGATGTGGTTTGGGGGGGGCTGCTGCCTTTGGGACTCCAGCCGGCAGCAAGGGCAGTGCCCACCTCGATGGGGGTCAAAGCACGGCAGCCCCTTGGCACCACAGGTCGTGCTTTGCCTTTGGCACAGCCCCGGCACAGCCGGGGAGGGGAACCAGCCCCACGCTGAGGGATCCTCAGGATTCAGGGGGACCCCACTTCTCCCAGGAGGGGGCTTCTCCACCCCTTCCAGCCTGTGCTCAAGAAAAGGGGCCGAGAGGACAATGCCCACCTGGCCGAGGCGCACCGGGAGCGGGTGGGGGGCGAGCGGGGCCCCCGTTCCACCAGCCGGCCCCTCCAGCCGTTCCCACGGGGACACCCATCACTCAACCTCTTCCGAATCGTACTTAAGGTCCTGGAGAATTTCGCTGATTGCCTCAATGGTTTTAATTAGCCTACGAGAGCGGATGGAAACTATAAATAAAGCCCATATGGAGCGTATTATGTGGGCCGCCTCGCCTTCCCCGCGCTGTTTATGAAACACTCAGCCCGGGGAGGCCGAGGGGACGCGGCCACGCAGCACCGCCAGACCCCAAAGGCACCATCTGGGCCCCCCTGGGCCGGAGGGAGGGAGGGGAAAGGCAGGGAAGGGGCTCCCTGGGCTGGACTCCGCGATCCGTGTGGGTCCCTTCCAACTCAGGACGCTCCGTGATTCTACAGGCTGGGAAGGGGGTGCTGCCATCCCAAAATAGTGGGAAAAAGGGGATGGCTTTGGGGATCCTGGGCCAGGGAGAGGGTGCTGCCATCCCAAAATAGGGGGGATGGCAGTGGGGCTCCTGGATTAGGGGGATGCTGCCCTCCCAAAATGAGGGGGGACAGCAGAGTGGACACCACCTACTTGTGCTTGAGCTCCCGCACCTCCTGCTGATGGGCATCCACCTCGGGCTGGTCCTGTGCCTGCTGCCGCGCCAGCTGGAGCTGCGCCGTCTGCGGGGGGACACCGTGAGAGCTGAGACCCCCCAAAACCAGCCCCAGAGACCCCCCCCCCAGCCTGGCACCCACCAGCTGCAGCTTCTCCTGCTCCCGCTCCTGGAGCCGGGCCAGGTGCTGGGCCAGGTCGGGGCGGCCGAGCTTGTCCCGCAGGCGCCCGGCGATGTCCAGCACCTCCCGGGAGATGCCGCTGAAGGCCACGGTGACCTCGTGCACCAGCTGCCGGTACCGTGGGAAGTCATAGTGGGGGGCACTGCTCAGGTAGGCCCGGTGGCCCCTGCGGACAGGTCAGGGGGCAGAAGCCACTGTCACCACACCTGGGGTGCTCATSCTGGAGCTGAGCCCCCTTTGCCACAAGGAGCACCAGGAGGGTTTTCCTGCCTTTTCCTGCCTGGATTTGGCAGCTCCCCATGATCAGGCAGCCTCACCCCTCGCACTGGACACGGTTGTAAACCGCTTTTTTGGCGGGAGTCTTGGATTTTTGGTTTTTTTTTTTAATCTTTTACACTCACAACCCTGCATCCCGGGCAGTCCATCATCTGCTGTTGGATGCTAAAATAGGATTCAGGTGTCCAGCGCAGTGTCCCGCTGCCAGCTGGWGCTCATCAGCCACCCCTACGGCCTCATCCCAACAGGATGCCAAATAATTGGGACGGGGGATCCGGTTCCCTGCTGGGGGTTCCCCCCCTGCCCCGAGACGTGCCGCCCCCCCGGGGGCCCGTCCCCGCGGCGGTGCCGGTGCCGGTACTCACTCCTCGAAGAGCCGGTAGGTCTCGACCCGCTCGCCCTGCAGCGCCCGCAGCCGCTGCAGCAGCTCCCGCACGGCCTCGCCCGTCTGCGGGACACAAGGGGACGGTGGCGCTGGGGGGACGCGGTGGCACCGGCGACCCGGTAACGGGCTCTGGGCACAGCCGGCACCGCTCGGTATGCTGGGGTCATACGCCCCCGCCCACCACCGGTTCTGRGGGTCCCAGCTGGGTCCCGCCCGCKGTGCTTGAGCTCAGTCCAGCACCGGCAGCGGGRCCCCCCCATCCCGCTACCCACGCACCGGGAGCCCCCCGGCCTTGTGCACACAACACAGGTGGACACCGGCGCCCCCATATCCCTCTGCCCACGCACCGGGACCTCCCAGGCCACGCGTGCACGAACCGGACTGACACCGGGACCTCCGGGACACGTGCCCATGATACCGATGGGCACCGGGGCCCCCATCGCGTCCACGCGTGCACGGACGGGCTCGGTCCCGGGACCCCCTCCCGCCCTGCTGCCCGCGCACCGGGAGCCCCTCTCTACGTCTGCCCGGACCGGCACCGAGACCCCCCCACGCCTCTGCTCGCGCACCGGGAGTCCCCTGGCCGCGCGTGCACGGACCGGACCGGCACCGGGACCCCCGGCCACGCACACAGCACAGACGGGCACCGGGACCCCCCCGGCCACGCGTGCACCGACCGGCTCGGTCCCGGGATTCCCGGGATCTCCCCGCGCCGCTGCAAACGCACCGGGAGCCCCCCGGCCACGTGCCCACGGACCGGCACCGGGACCCCCCGGGCATGCGCTCACAACACAGACGGACACCGGGACCACCCATCCGCGGCCCGGACCAGCCCCGGGACCCCCCCACGACCGCACGCGCGCGGACCCGCTCGGTCCCGGGACCCCCTCTCCCGTCCCCCGGGGGCCGTTCCCGTTCCCGTCCCGCTCCCGGTGCCGCTCACCATGGCCCGGCCCGGCCGCACGGCGCAGGCCCGGGGCCCGCGGGGCGGAGCGCGGTTCCGCTGCCACCTGCAGGCACCGACCGGCAGCGCTGCTGGCCCCGGCACTCCCCGGTCCCCTCCCCGGTCCCCGGTCCTGTCCGTGTGCACGCGGCCGGCGCGGTCCCGGTGGGTGTGTAGCGGGATGCTGCGGGGTCCCGGTGCCGGTCTCCGGACACGTGGCCGGGGGGCTCCCGGTGCGTTTGCAGCGGAGCAGGGAGATCCCGGGAATCCCGGCCTGGGCACMTCCCGGTGCCCGTCTGTGTTGTGCCAGCATGGCCAGGGGGTCCCGGTGTCCATCCATCCCCTGCAGTAGTGACCGGTGGGCTCCCGGTGCATGAGCAAGGGCTGTGGGCGGGTCCGGTTGSCAGTCCGTGCACGGCTGGACAGGGGGTCCCGGTCTCTGTGTTGTGTGTGCACGGCTGAGGGGTGAGAGGGGGGTCCCGGTGCCAGTCCTGACCATGTACCCATGACTGGGGGGGTCTCGGTGCATGAGCAGGAGGGTTTGTGTGGGGTTCTGGTGTTGGTCCCAAGGGGCCAGGGTGGGTCTCGGTGCCCATGGCCAGGGGTCCCCGTGGGTGGGCAGGGGGTCCTGGTGCTGGCCCAGTCCGTGCACACATCACTGCAGGCACCAACCACCAGCAGCACCACCTCCATCCCTCCCTGGTCCCCAGGCCCCCCACCCTCTTACGCTGCCCCAGCACAGCCCCCCATTCATTGAAAACCGCACCACTTTGGGTAAAAAAACACCAGAAAACGAA
Source organism: Amblyornis subalaris (assembly GCA_018881555.1). Classification (NCBI taxonomy): domain Eukaryota; kingdom Metazoa; phylum Chordata; class Aves; order Passeriformes; family Ptilonorhynchidae; genus Amblyornis; species Amblyornis subalaris. Next base: position 490,465 of record JACAXG010000155.1, read on the forward strand.
GCTGAGCACTGCAATACTTTATTAGCCRGCACAGGCAGGGCTGGCAGCTCTACTTGACCTTCTTCTTGGGGCGCAGGTTGTTGGTGTGCCCACACTTCTTCTTGCGGCAGTTGACGGCACGGGGGTGCAGGCGGGCGTAGCACCTGGGGGGGACAGGTCAGCAGAGCCCCGTGTCCCTGCGGGGGTGCTCCGGGAGCAGGGGGGGCTGCAGGAAAGGGGTGGGGGACACGGGAGGGGGACAAGGGAACATACTTGCGGCAGATCATCTTGTCGCAGTTGTACTTCTGGGCGAGCTGGCGCAGGGAGGGCTCGATGATGCCCCCTCGCAGGCGCAGCACCAGGTGGAGGGTGGACTCTGGATGGAGAGATCGGTGTCACACTGGGGGGCAGGGAGCACCTGGCACCCCAAAAACGCCCCCCCCCCCCAAAACTCCCGGGGCCGGGGGAGCACCTTTCTGGATGTTGTAGTCTGCGAGGGTGCGGCCGTCCTCCAGCTGCTTCCCCGCGAAGATCAGGCGCTGCTGGTCGGGGGGGATCCCTGCGGGGCAAAAATCACTGCGCTGGGGACACCAGGGGAAGCCCGCGGGGCCGCCCCCCCGGCGCTCCCGGCCCCGCCAGTACCTTCCTTGTCCTGGATCTTGGCTTTCACGTTCTCGATGGTGTCATTGGGCTCCACCTCGAGGGTGATGGTTTTGCCCGTCAGGGTCTTCACGAAGATYTGCATCTTGGCACCTTCTCAGCTGCGAGAGCAGCGGCCGCGTCACCCCGGGGCCGGCCACGGTTTTCCCCGTGTCCCTTCCCCGCCGCGACGTGACCCCTCAAATCACCGTTCCTGAGCCCCTCCATCCCGGGATCCAGGCCCCATCCCGAGATTCAGGGCCGTTCCCCGGGATCCAGGCCCCACCCCGGGATTCAGGGCCCTCCCGCGGGATCTAGGCCCCATCCCGGGATTCAGGGCCCTCCCGCGGCTTCCAGTCCTGTCCCCGGGGATTCAGGGCCCCTCCCGGGGTTCCAACCCCCATCCCGCGATCCAGCCCCCCCCTCCCGGGGTGCCAGTCCCCATCCCGGCATCCATCTCCCCCGCTCCGCGATCCAGGGCCCTCATCCCGGGATTCAAGGCCCTGCCGCGGGACCCAGGCCGCTCCCCTGGGGCCCAGGTCCCCCACCCCGGGACCCAGGGCCCCTCCCGGTGTTCCAGCCCCCRTCCCGCGATCCAGCCCCCCCCTCCCGGGGTTCCAGACCCCATCCCGGCATCCAACCCCCCCTCCCCGGGATCCAGGGCCCCCATTCCCGAGCCCCGGTCCCGCACCGCGCGCACCCGCGGCCTCGCTGCAGAGGGAAAGGGAGGCGGGACCGGAACCTGTGAGTTCGTCACTACCGGCGGTGACACCGGCACGGCCCGCCCCGTGACGGGCCCGTCACTGCCGGGGTGACACCGGCACCGCCCCGCGACGGCCCCGTCACTGCCGGCGGGTGGCACCGGCACGGCCCCTTCACTACCGGGTTGACACCGGCACCGCCCCGACACCGTTCTAACACTACCGGGGTGACACCGGCACCGCCCCGTGACAGTCCCGTCACTGCCGGACTGACACCGGCACCGCCCCGGGACCGTTCCATCACTACTGGGGTGACACCAGCACCGCCCGCCCCGGTACCGCGGGACGGCGCACGGGAGGGTCTGCACGGCCTCGGGACCGGACCGACCCCGAGACCGGGCTCACACCGACCCCACGACCACGGCCCCATGAACCTGACACTGACCACATGGCCCCGGGACCGCCCCTGCACTGACCCCGTGGCCACAGGAGTGGCCGCAAGACCTGGCCCAAACCGACCCCACGACCGGCCCCATAGCACCAGGACCAGGGCCACACTGACCCCAGGGACCCCAGACCAGCCCCACGGCCCCGGGACCATCCCCATGCCGACCCCACAGCCCTGAACAAGCCCCACGGCCCCAAGACCAACCCCAAACCCCAGTCCTCCTGCCCTCCACTCTCCCCTCAGCCCCTCCCAGGCCATCAGGACCCCAGACCCAAGCGGTTCCTCCATCACACCACAATGCTGGTGGGAAAGAAGGATCTGGACAGCTTCTGTTCGTGGGAGGCTGCCTGTGGAGTGACCAGTAGCACCACGTGAGGGGCTAAGATGTGAGAACCAAAGGGAAACACAGCTCTGGCTCATCCCATCAGTGGAAAACGCAGCCAGCACAAGTCCATCAGCAGCAGGGACAGACCCCCAAGAATGCTCAGAGCCTCAGAGACGACATTCCTTACGAAACATAAACACCTGTGCCCCAAAACCAGCTTTTCTGCACCAAAAAAATCTACGTGGACGGTGGGGCTTTTCTGAGCACAGAAACGAGGAAGGACAAGAGGCATTTCCAACCCAGGATTTACTGATTCCCCCTGCAGCGAGCTGTGGGTTTACACCTCGGTGGAGGCAGAAGGGCGGCACCTTCCTCCCTCGGCTTCTCCCAGCCTTCGCTTCCCCTCTTCCCGAAAAAAGGGGAGGGGGAAAAAAAAAAAAGCGACACACAAATAATATAAATACAGGATAGAAAGTTCTCCGTGGGAAGGACCCTACTCCTAGTCCAGGCCGTCGGCCGTGTCCTCGTCTGTGAGACTCTGTCCGTTCACGGCCGGGACGTCGTAGTGGCCTTGGGATAAATCCTCGAAATCCTGGCTGGTGGTGGGGGAGATGACGTCGGGGCTGGTGTCGCAGGACTCCGTGCTCTGCTCCGAGGTAGCGATGGTGGTTGTGGTGCTCTTGGGGACGGGGTCGAAGTCGTCGTCGTCTTCCAGGATGGGGGATTCGTGGATGTCTGGGAGGGAGGAGGGAGGCGTTAGGTTCGTGGTGGGACCCCAGGAGAGCAATTCCCTAATTTTCTAGTTCTGCTTGTGGCAGGGATAAAAAAAGCCCAAACCAAATCACCAGCACATAAATTAGTGGCTGTTTGTGATTTCYGGCAACTGCATTGAACGGAATCAAGGAGTTTTCCAGAGTTTTAGRGAAGCAGCCAAGGGCCAGCACATCACTTTCTCCTGATTCCTGACTCTTCCCACGGGAGGAAAACCAAGCACGGAGTGACAGGACAAAGGGGAATGGCTTCCCCCGACAGAGGGCAGGGTTAGGTGGGATTTGGGAAGGAATTCCTCCCTGTGAGGGTGGGGAGGCCCCGGCATAGGTTGGCCAGAGAAGCTGTGGGTGYCCCATCCCTGGAAATGTCCAAGGCCGGGTTTGACCGGGCTTGGAGCAACCTGGGATAGTGGGAGGTGTTCCTGTCCATGGCAGGGGTGGCACTGGGTGGGCTTTAAGGTCCCTTCCAACCCAAACCATTCCMTGATTCTGTGAATCCATGCATCAGGAATCACTCACTGCTGAAAGCCTCCGGGTACTGCTTTGCCAACTTCCCTTTGAGTGTCCTGGAAAGAAGAAAACAATCTGAGTCCGTGGGGAGCTGAGGGATCCGGACCTGAGCAGCCCAACAGCTCCCTCAGCCTCCAGCAGTCATGGACAATGCAAACAAACCCCAAGGGAACCCCCTTAGACTGAGGGATTCCCTCCCCAACCCCCTGAACACCCCATCCCACCCTCCCCAGCACACAGGGTGTTTCTAAATCCCACATTTTGTGACCTCCCCGAGCAGCTCCCAAGGGAGCACTGACCATCCCAAGCCAGAGCAGGATCATGGAAACCCAAAACTCCAACTTCCACTTTATCCGCGCGTCACTTGACCATAAATTTCTCCTTCTCCAACAAACTCCTAATACTCCCCCAAACTCCAACTTGTGCCCCGCTTTAACACCCCCACACCCCACCCAGCCCCTCTGTGCCACCTCCCTGCCCGTTCCCACCCCGTTTCCCACCGGATCCTCCGGAAGATGCTGTCCAGGTCCTTCTTCATCTCCACCAGGGTCCGGGTGTGGTGCAGGAAGCGCTCGTTCATCTGCTGCATGCGCACGCTCGACAGGTTGTTGAAGTTGAGCAGCATCTCGTTGGTCTTCTCAAACCGATCCAACCTGCGCRGGAGAGGCACACGGAGCTCGGCAAACATCCCGGGAGGCTCCCGGTGCCGGTACCGGGCTTCCCACGGGCCGCTTCCCCCGGGGACTCACATGTTTTTCTGCGCCAGGATGATGGCGTTGACGTCCTCGGCGTTGACCATGCCCAGCACCCTCCCGCAGAACACCTGCGAGGCCGTGGGCTCCATCGTGGCCTGCGGGACCGCGGGGACGGCTCAGCCCGGGGGGACGGGAGCCCCCCGCGCCCCCCGGGACCGATAACGGAGACGCCCCCCTCCCCTCCCTCCGCGATAACGGGGCCCCTCCGCCCTGCCATGCAACCACTACCGGGGTACCCCGCAGCCGTGCCCGCCCCGCACGCCGGTAACGGGGGTCCCCGGGCCGCCCGCCGCCACCCCGGTCCCGGTAGCGCCGCCAGCCCCGGGCTCCCTCGGGGACACGCGGGCCTGGTCCCACCTCCCGGTGTCCCCAGGGCCTCCCACCAGCAATAGCCGCGCACCTGCGGGAGCCCGTCCCGCCGCTTCACATGACGGGAGCGGCAGCGGCACCGGGGGCGGCACCGGCGGCCGCTCCGCGCCGCTTCCGGGTGCGGCGTCACGTGGGGCGCGACCCCGCGGCGTCACGGCGCCGAGCCGGAAGTGCCGCGGACCGGCCGAGGGAGAGGGCCGCCACCCCCGCGGGCATCACGGGGCCGCCCCGGTACCGGTGCCGAGCCCCTCGCCCCGCAGTCCCCCGCGCCATAGGCGGCCCCGCTGGCCGCGGCCCCTTTAAGGCGCGGGGAGCGCCGCGGGCGCTGCGCTGACGAGCGTCCTCCCCGCCCAATGGCGTCGCGCGGTGGGCGGGCCCGGGCCAATAGGAGCGGAGGGGCGGGGCCTGCGCCCGCGGGTTCGCGGGCCAGGTGGGAGCGGCGGGGGGCGCGCGGCGGTCACGTGGGGCGGGCGGGGGGCGCGGGGCCGCGACCCCCCCCCCGGTACCGGGCCGGGGCCGCGACCCCGCCCGATCCCACCGGGACAGACCTCCTCACCCCAGCGGGCCCGATCCCCCGCCCCCGCCGGGCCCGATCCCTCCCCGGAGTCTCCGCTGTCCCGTTGCGAATCCCCCGCCCYCGGAGGGTCCCGGCGCTCCGCGGAGCGTCTCTCCCGGTAAGGCCAGGCCCGACCCCTGTGCTCTCTCCCCGCTCCAGGTCGCTCCGCCGCGATGGCGTCCAGCGGGGAGGAACCGAGCAGCGGCTCCCCGGGCCGGGCGGGCACCGGCCTCGAGCCGGCAGCGGCGGCCGACGCGGCTCAGCTGGACACGGCGGAGGATTTCGAGGTCCTGGAAGAAGAGGAGGAGGAAGAGGATGACCTGAGCGAGCTGCCCCCGCTGGAGGACGTGGGCCGGCCGCCGGCCCCGCCGCGGGAGGACTCGCAGCCCCCGGAGCAGGGCGGGGGGGACGCGGCCGGGGAGCCCCAGGAGTGGCTCGATGTTTTGGGTGAGAGCCCCGGGCAGTCCAGCGCTCGGTTCTGGGGCCTCACAGGCTTCCCCGGCGCTCCCGGTGCCGTGAAGGCCGGGCCAGAGTCAGGGCAGGGTGGGGGGAGTCGGGCTTTTCCCTCCCCGACGTGGCTCCGGCTTCTCCGTGCCCAGGGAATGGTTTGCTGAAGAAGAAGACGCTGGTGCCRGGCCAGGGTGTGGACAGCCGTCCCCGAAAGGGCCAGGATGTGACAATCCGGCTGAAGGCCACGCTGGAGGATGGCACCGTGGTGGAGGAGGATCCTGCCCTCACCTTCACGCTGGGGGACTGTGATGTCCTGCAGGTGAACGCTGGGATGGAGCTCACCTGGCTTTGTCGCTGCCCTGTGGAGCAGGACCTCGCCTCGGGGGGAACAGGGAGGGTCAGGGTCGGTGACATCCCGTTTGTGGGTCCAAGTGGCTCCTCTGCCCTTGCTCATGCTCCCTCCCCATGATGTTGGCCRGGTTAGAYGGGGCTTGGAGCAWCCTGGTCTAGYGGAGGSTGTCCCAGCCCATGGCAGGAGGTTGGAACTGGATGATCTTTACAGTCCCTTCCATGATTCCRTGTTGTTCCCTGCAGGCTCTGGACCTGTGTGTGCAGCTCCTGGAGATGGGAGAGACAGCTTTGATCACGTCAGAAGCCAAGTACTGCTACGGAGCTCAGGGCAGGTGAGCGGGGAGGGCGTGGGGTGGAGCAGGATGGTGCCAAACAGGGGTGTGGAAGCTGTCCCCTGCTCCCTCTGCTTCCACAGGCAGGGACACACGGCTCACTTGCCACGTGCAGCGTGTCCTGCCTGGGGTGGAAAGACCCCCATCACTCCCTGCCCCGGGAGGCTTCTCCGGCTCGGATTTCTGAGCCGCGGTGCTAAATCCCCGCGGTCTGAGAGGTGACAGTGGTGCCGTGGCTTTGTGCAGGAGCCCTGACATCCCCCCCAACGCGTCCCTCACGCTGGAGGTGGAGCTGCTGGCGGCTCGGGACGGGCCGGACCTGGAGCTGCTCAGCGGGAAGGAGAAGATCCAGCTGGCCAACCGCAAGCGGGAGCGCGGCAACTTCTTCTACCAGCAGGCAGATTACGTGCTGGCCATCAACTCCTACGACATCGCCCTCAGGATCGTGGGCTCCAGCTCCAAAGGTAGCTGTTCCCCCCACCAAAAAGGGGCCAYCTGGGCTCCCGGCCCTGCTGTAACCTGGCCCCGGGGTGCGTGCAGTTGATTTCAGCCCAGAGGAGGAGGCCGAGCTGCTGGATGTGAAGGTGAAGTGTCTCAACAACCTGGCGGCCTCGCAGCTCAAGTTGGACCATTTCAAGGCAGCTCTCAAGTCCTGTAACCTGGTGCTGGAGCACCAGCCAGAGAACATCAAGGCTCTCTTCCGAAAGGGGAAGGTGAGGCTGAGGTCCCTTCTCTATGGCGTGGCAGGGGACTGAGGGACAAATCTCAGTGTCCTGCTCCATCCGTGTGTCACCCTCCAGGTGCTGGCTCAGCAGGGAGAATACAGGGAGGCCATTCCCATCTTGAAGGCGGCGTTGAAGCTGGAGCCTTCAAACAAGGTAGGCTGGAGGTGTGTGCTGCCCGTGATCCCTCTGAGCTGGGAGTTTCAGGGATGCTCCTGTCCTGTCTGCGTCCCTACAAACCTCAGTGTCCCRCCTGGAAGGCTGAAACCCTCTGGAGCTCTTCTCTGCTCCATGAAGGAAGGCTGGAATAGCCCCCAGAGCCTGTGGAGTGCTGCACCACGTGTCTGGGCTGGTGGGTCCCTTATCTCCACATTGCGAGGTTCCCTCGTTGACCTTTGGTCCTGGCAGTGGCACGACTCCCTGCCAACCAATCCATGCTCCAGCCATCCTGTGGGGATGGTCCTGGCTGCTCTGGCTTCCCCAGGTGGCTCRGGCAGCTCGTGCTGCGGTTGAGGGAAGTGGGGCAGAGCTGAGTCCCCACAAACTCGCCGAGCAGCCCCGAGTGTGAATCACTGGGTGGTGGGAGCAGCCTGACCTCGGTCCAGCACCCGGGCAGGGCCAGCTCTGGGTCAGGAATTTCCTGTCAGTTAATGATCAGCTGCAGGACTGGAGCCTCGGGAGAAATCAAAACCCAGTGCCAGGAAATGGCCCCAGCAGGAGTGAGCCTGGGGAGACACAGGGAGGTGTTGCCTGCACAGGGTCGAGCTGGGGATCTTGGCTCTCCAGATGGGCTTTAATCCTTGGCTGGGTCTGTTCTTGTATCCATTTCTCTTCTGGGAGTTTCASCAGACCATCAGGATTTGTGTCAAGGTTGGGGGTGGGATGTGGCCCAAGCAGGTGTGGTCTGAGCACCCTTGGAAGGATGATCAGGATCCCAAACCCTTCCCTTCCCAGCAAGGTCAGGGTGCAGAGGGAGCAGCACCGGGWGCCTTTCCCYTGGCACGTCCCTCRGCAGGGCGGCTGCTCCCCAGTTCCRACRGAGCTTTTAATTGGAGAGGGCTGGAAAATCCGAATGCCCGGCAGTGACGTGTCCAGTGAAACCACAAGGACAGCAAATTACTGCCCTGTCCGGCTGCTGCCGGGGCTCCCGGGGAAGTGGTGGTGCCACGGCGTGGGTGACTCACGGGCCACGGCTACCGGTGCTGAAAACACTCCAGAAATGCTGGGCTCCACCTGCCTACCAACCAGGAAACCTGGGGCTGTCAGTGCTTTCCAGACATCCCTTCTCCTGACGCCTTGGGAATGCTCTGGGAGCACGGCGGGATGCTGGCGGTTGTCCTACCCTGATGTGCCAGCCCCGGTGGGCTCCGAGCAGGAGCTTTACATCCTCCAGACATCCCAATGCTCGTGTTGGGGGCAGCTTTTCCCAGCGTGGCACGGGCTGGCAGAGCCGGTGTTCCCGGGGATGTGTCCCCCAGCAGAGGGCACAGCACGGCCGTGCCACCAGGGCCACCGTGACGCCCTTCTGCCACCCTGCTCGGCTCCCTGGCGCTTCCTGCTGCTTTTGGGGAGCCTGGGAGCCCCACGCGGGACTCGGAGGCTTTTTCTGCCCCAGCAGGGCCRGTATGGACACGCTCTGGGTCTTGCTGCAGTCCCACTTCACACCAGGCTGAGCTTCAGGCCGCTTTCCCAGCCTGCGTCCAGACAGAAGTGGGAGAGCTGGGGCATGTCTGTCCTCAAGGCAGACACTTTCCTGTCTCGATTAAAGGATAAAATCCTTTTCCTGATGTCTGGCATCAGGCTCTGCTCCCTGCTGCTGGSCAGGGAATGGCTTGAGTGGCCAAAAAGGACAGCGGGGCACTGGACCCACAGGGTGTCCCCATGCCGGCCTGGGTGTCCCATGCCAGCTTGGTGCTGGGAAGTGGGGCGGGATGAGGCCACCACCCCCCTCAGCTGCTTCTAAGCTCTTCCATGAAGTTCCTGCACATCCCAGGGGTGGTGGAACSTGCTGCTGGTGACAGGTCCCCTCCCTGGCAGGCAGGGATGGTGCGGGGCTGATAACACCACGCTCTCCTCCCCAGACCATCCACGCCGAGCTCTCCAAGCTGGTGAAGAAACACGCGGACCAGAGGAACGTGGAGACGGAGATGTACAGGAAGATGCTCGGGAATCCCAGCGCCGCCAGCACCCCCAGGAAGTGCAAAGACAAACTGCCCTGGGTAAGGGCTGGGGCTGAGATCCCGGGGGATGGCAGAGCGGGTGGGAATGGGGGATCCATGGGGAATGTGTCAGTGTCCCSCAGGTCCCGCGGGAGTGACACAGCCACCCAGGCGGGGTGGATGCAGATGTGACCCATGGGCTGTGACAGGGCAGCGATCCCGCTGGGAATGGGGGCCTGTGTTCTGGGAGCATTGCCCGGAAAACGCTGATAACAGCCTGTGCTCCTGGCTCTGTCCACCGGATCCCAGCCAAGCCAGCTGGAGGGTCCGGACTTTGCTCCCAGCTGCCCRTTGGAAAGTGCTGTCAGCTGGGCAGCCGGCGGCACGCGCTGTCCCGGTGGACACTCCGGCCACGTGCTGGGCAGAGCCGACACGGCACTGCCTTTTTGGGATGTCCCATCTGGGAGGCAGGGCAGGCAGGGCAGGCAGGGTGGCACGTCCCTCCTGCCACAGGCACAGCCCCTCACGTCCCCGTGCTCTGCTCCGCAGTCCATCCCCTGGAAGTGGCTCTTCGGCGCGACGGCCATTGCGCTCGGCGGCGTGGCCTTGTCCGTGGTCATCGCGGCCAGGAACTGAGGGTGGCACCGGGGCGGCCCCTCGGCACAGGACCAGCGCCGGGTCCTGCCTCTCTCCGCCGAGGGGCTCCCTCGAGGCTCCTCACCCCTTCCCACGGACTCGCAGCTCCACGGATGCTTTCTCTGCCGGAGGTGCTGGATCTCCCTCCTGACGTTCCCCGTATCCCTCCTGGCACGGGTGGGTGCAGCTGTGGGGATGGAGCCACCGGCAGAGCAGAGACCCCCGAGCACCCTCCTGGCACTCAGGGGCTCAGCCCCCAGCCCYGGTGTGTCGTGGGGAGCGGGGGGTCCCTCATGCCGGTACGTCGTGGCCGTGCCCATCCTGGGTGTTGTGGTGGAACGGGCAAGGGGAGGCACGTGGAAGGAAGCTGCGGGAAGGGAGGCGATGTGGATGGGCCCAGGGGTGGATGCAGCGACATTCCCTGATTTCCTGGGGGGCTGCCAGCGGCTCAGCCCTCCCGGAGGCACCCGCTGCCCTCCTCGGCACATCCCCGGAGCGTGCAATGTCCAAAGGAAGCCAAAGAAACCCGCGGCGGGAGGGACGGAGGAGGGGAGCGCTGGAGACCCCCTGTCCAGGCTGTCTTCCTGTGGGTCCAAGCCCTCGGGGGTCCCTCCCTGCCCCGCAGCCCCCCCAGCGCCTGCCGCTGCCCAGTCTCAGCTCTGCTCGCAGGGAGGTCGTAGCACTGTCCTCGCACCCCAAACTGACTGTGAACTTCCCAAATAAAGGACAATTCCTTCATGTCCCAGCCTCTTTATTGCCACACGTTGGGACACATGGGGTCTATGGAGGGGATGCCCAGGGGAGGCCTGGGACCCCGAAATCTGCTCTGGGGGAATCCTGGAGCCTGCAAGCCCTGCCTGGGGATCAGGGGGTTTATGCTTGGGGGGCTCATGGCTGGGGAGGTCCGAGGGATTGGGGGGTTTGTGCCTGGGGGATTTCATGCTTGGGGATTGGGAGTTTCATGCCCGAGGGTTTCATGCCCGGGGGTGTCCGGGGGATTCACAACCATGAGCCCCCGGGGGGCTCATGCCCAGGGGGTCCATGCCCAGGGGGTCCATGCCCGAGGGGCTCATGCCCGGGGATTTGATGCTCGGGGGGTCCAGGGGGTTCATGCCTGGGGGGTTCACACCCGGGGGGGTTCAATGCCCGGGGTAGGTCAGGGGATTCATCCCCAAGGCTCCGGGGGGTTCCCCCGCCCGCCGCCCCCTCCCCGCGCTCCCGCAGCGCACCGGGGCTGCACCAGACCACCCTCCCCAGCATGCCCCGCTCCCTCATTTGCATATCCCCGCCTCCCCCTCTCCCGCCGCCCAATGGGGAGCGGCGCCGGGCACGAGGCGGCCAATCGGCGCGCGCGCTGCCCACCGCCTCGCCCCAGCAACAGGCGCCCCCGCGTGGGCGTGGCCGGCGGCGCGGCGCTCATGAATAATTCATAAGGGGGGCGTGTCGGCGGCGGGCGGCCCCGGCGGCCCAGGCGCGCAGGGGAGACGGTCCCAAAATGGCGGCGCTGCAGGCGGAGCGCGGGTACGGGCTGTCCTGCGGCCGCCTCGGCCGCGGCACCCGCGTCTCCGTCTTCCACGTCAAGCTCACGGAGAGCGCCCTGCGCGCCTTCGAGAGCTACCAGGCCTGTAAGGTACGGGGCTGGCGGGCGTGGGGCTGGCGGGCACGGCCCCGCCGAGGGCGGGCGGACGGGCGGTCGCCACGAGGCCCCCGGGACGGAGCCCTGCGGGCGGCACCGGCGGGGATGTAAGGGGTGGTGAGAGGGGGGGGCTCCCCGTGAAGTGGGTGTGTGGCCCGGGGCCGGCCTGGGGCGTGGGGGGCTCCCCGGTGAGGRGCTGAGGGGGTGCGGAGGCTCCCGGCCCCCCCCCTTCTCCGTGAGTGACCGGGAAACCGGGAATGGCGGGGGGGTCGATCCTTGTGCCGGGTGCCTGAGGCCTCGCCGAGAAGGCTCGCGGTGCCCCTCCCGGTAACGCCCCGGGCCACCCCGGTGTGTTCCCTGTCCTCGATAGTGTTTGAGGGGTCCCTACGGGCCCTCCGGTCGGTGACCGGGGAGGGGTCGTGATCCTCCKGGAAGTGCCCGAGGGGGAGCGGGAGGTGTCGGTGTCCCCCCCTCCACCTCCCCGGTAACTGCTGGGGGGGGACCCCGMTGTGTCCCCACTCGGTGGGTGAGGGGGGACCCCCAGTGTGCCCCCCCCCGGGTGGGTGACAGGGGACCGCGGTGCGGGCGTGGGCACTCGGTGTCCCCCGGGAGSTGACGGGSAACTGCCGTCAGTCCYCGTAAGTGTCTGGGGCCRGGGGTGAAGGGACGTCGGTGCCCCCCCCGTTTCCCCGGTGAACGTGACGTGGGTTTGCAGAGCTTGGGAGGGCGGCGGGTCCACCCCTGGTGCTGCCATCCCGGGCTCGAGGGGGGGGTCCCTCCCTCGCTGTCCCCTGCCCGGGACACCCGCTTGTGTCCCCCCCCTCCCCGGCCCGGTGTTCCCCTCCCCGTTCAGGCTGTATTTTGAAATTTCCAGATTGTCTTTTCCGTGCCGTTTCCTTGAAATGCATCCAGAGAGCTTATTAGTCATGTAAATAGAGAATAATGGCAGTGCTCGGCGGCTGGTATTGGGATGGACCGGAAGGGGTTCAAAACTGTCATTTTTAGTGTAATTTTATTTTGATTTTATTTTTTCTTTCCGCCTCTGATCCTGCGACGAGCAGTTCTCTCTCCTCACCTTGCTGGGGGAAGCTGGGAGCCTAAACCCGTTTGTCATTAGGAGCGTCCTGCCTGCCAGCTTCTGTAGGATAAACCATATGTTGTCACAACACTATTTTTAATTTAGGGTGTTGGTTACATCACATCACTGAATTGGGCAATCTCTGTATGAGGACGAAGGTAATGACTATACCAGGGTTTATCAGCTTGTATTTTAATGAGTGTTTATCAGCATTATGAGAAGTCAGGAGGAATAAGTGACTTGGGTAGACTGAATTATGGCTCTTTTTCCTTTGAAAAACGAAACAAATGACCCAAATCATTCTTTCCTATATATTGGGAAAGCCTTTTTTTTKGGGGGAGGGAGAGTAGGAAGACTACAGGCAGCTGCGTTAAATATTTCAGGAGGCTATTCCGAGTCCGTGTCACACATGAATAGTGGTGTTTATTTTCTAAATGAAGCCTGGGCTCGGGATTGTTTGGTGGCCAACGGCCACTAATGAACTTTGCTTCCTTCACCGCCACCCAAAAGAGAAATAGTCAGAGGCTCCTGGTGATTAACTGGGCAGGAAGGGATAAGGGCAGAAGAGCTGCTTGTTTGTGTAGTGAATAACGCAACAATTAGTGGGCTATTAAACACATATGCTCACTCTGCATYGGTTCTATAAACAGTTTCCCCAGCTTGTTGAACGTCTCGGGCTTCCTCGGAAGCGCTGGGCCCCAGCCCTGCCAGGAACCACCTCCAGCACACCTTTGCAGTGTGTGTTTGGCCAGCCCAGCTCCGCTTTAATTTTGGGCTGCAGCAGTTAAATGGAAAAAATTTGCTCAGGCTCCTTCTGCTCGGTTTGGTTTGAAATGTGGTGGAACTGACGGCAGCGTTGTGTAATATGGATAATGGCCTGGAATCCAATCCTGCTGTTTGTGTTACCTGGAGTCCAACATGTGCAGTCTGACCTGTTTTAGGCACCGGGGTAGCACGTCCGTGCGATTTCTGCGACAAGGCTCTGTCCCTTTGCCAGAACGGGCAGGGAAATGTCTTCGGTTCCTTGCTTGAGTTTGTTCTTGGTCTAATAATAATGTATTGGGATTACATAATCCAAAAATGATCACCCAGCCGGGCGAGCTGCCATTTGTTTGGAGTGTCCCTTGTGCCAGAGCAGTTGCAGGCTTGGTGTGGAGCTGCACCATGTGTGGAGCAGGCAGCAGGACTGTGGAGAAACAGATATTTGTCTTTTTGGGTCTCTGCGGAGTCGTGTTCTTGGGTTTCTGGTGAATTGTCTGCGTCCTGGTGAAGAAAATGGTCGCAGATCCACATTTTGGATGGGGCTTGGAGCAACTCGGTGTAGTGGAAGTTGTCCCTGCCCGTGGAAGGGGTTTGAAACAGCTTGAGCTTTAAGGTCCATTCCAGCCCAAACCATTCTGGGATTCTGTGATATTGATCCCCAACTCTTGTGTTCCAGCAAGCTGTTCCTGTGTCACGTAGAGAGGATGTGGAGCTGCTGCTGAGGATCTCCAACTCACAGAGCTGCTGGCTCCTCCTGATCCTGGAAAGGGCTTCTTCCTCCAGTAGCTCACCTGAAAGAAATAGGAGCCTTAAAAATAGAAATAACGTTGGTTTCACAGGGGGCACTCTGAGATGCCAGCCAGCTGCTCCTTGTGAAACTTGCTGCCCCTGAAACTGTTTCCCCACAGTTGTGAAACCGTGAGCTCTGACTGCTAAGCAGTGGGAGATGTGTCCCAAGTCAGTTTGTCCACTGATGAAATGGAGCTGGTCTGGTGTGTTCACCTAAAACAACTCTGGGTTCTCCAAGGAGTGTAATTCCAGGCCAGCTTGCAGGTTGCTGCCTTCCTTTTGGGGGTGTGTATGTGGTTAGGCCTTCCCACTCCCCCCCCTCAAAAAATCAGGGCATGGCTGAGGCTGGGTTGGAGCAACCTGATCTAGTGGAAGGTGTCCCTGCCCGTGGCAGGGGATGGGGTTGGATGGTCTTTAAAGTCTTTCAACCCAGAYCATTCTAGGATTAGGTGATTCTATGACTTTCCCCATTACTTCTTGTCTGCCTCCAACTTTTGCTGCCTCAACCAAGGTACAAGGCAACTCCTCACGCCCCTTCCTTGCTTTCCTCTTTCATTCCTGTCCTCAATGAGGAGATATTTTATCCATCCTCACCTAATACCCTTAGTGACCATTCATCCTTTATTTTTCCACACCTGTTTTTTCAGCAGCATCCTGGGTCAGTCACCATCTTCCTGCTCATGGCAGACCCAAGTGTCCCTTGGCAATAGCTCCATCTCCCTTTCGGTGGAGGTGCCGACGGCACGTAAACAGTCTGAGGGCTGTTCCTGGAACCCTTACCTGGGAATTTCCCAACTTCCACATAYTTATTTAAAACCTCTCTCTGTGGCTGGAGCAGCAGCACCAGTGAGCTTGCTTGAGGGATGGTTGTTCGATAAYGAGCAACGTGACAAGTTGAACACCTTTCCCTGTTATCTGTAGCTTAGGTGTTGACCTGATGATGAAGGCCAGGCTCARCTGTGCTCTTGGCTCTGGTCCTGCCTTGCCTGGTGTTTTTAGGAGGATATAAAGAAGTTTGTAACATCCCTTGGTGATGCAGCTGAGCAGCACCTCCTGCTCCTGTTGTCCCTCTCTGCCCCCGCTACCCCCRGAGTGTTTTGAACTGAAGCCACTGGTTGATTCACTGGTGAACTTTGGCAGATGCACAAATATTTATTGGGGACTAAACTGAGATAACCAAAGCACGTTGTCCCTGTGCTCAGCTAGCTGAGGTTTGGAACCGTGGTCTCATAGATGTGGCTTCCCAAGTCATCTTCCCCYCTCTGCTCTAAAACCGACCATGAAAGGAACAATCCCGTGAAAATGAGGGTTAACCCAGCCCCTTGGAGTTGCTGTTTATTGAAATAACTTTCCAGCCTTGGCTTTTGGAGCAGGTTGTGGAGATTCCTTCATCTTGCTGTGTTCAAAGCACGAAACACAAAATGAAGGCTGTGCTGTCATTACAGGGTCTTTAGGGTAATGCGTATTCATGCTGACTTGAGAATTGAAAGCTGCTTGCAGGTGTCAGGAGGAGAAGAACAATCCGGCTCTCGAATCAAAATTCATTGAATTATCTCAAAGCTTTTTGCATCATTCCTCCTTTCCTGTAACCTGTTTTTTCCTGTCCTATTAATTCACCGATGCTGTAGTCCGTCAAAATTGAGGCTCTTACGACATCGGGAACATGAGTCGGTGACATGACTGCATGAATCAGAGGAGGCTGGAGAGGAAGCTCATCACACACGTACGGCTCATCAGCAAAAATGGGACAGGATCTGCAGAACACCCTGAACTGCTCAACTCCTGCTCAATGTTCTTCACGTTGACCTGAATGTGGCACCTCCCGTTGGAAGGAAGGGGACAAAGACACAYTGAACATTGCGCGCGAGGAATGTTTTGGCCTGTGGCGGTTTCCTTTCAATTATTTAGGGAAGCTTTTTCTCTCCCAACCATATACCATTTGGATCTGCTCAAATTATAGATTCATCTCTATMGTTTTCAAACGGCATTGGAAGGAATTGTCTGTAATTTACATCTAAAGTGACGTACAGTTGCTATGGGATTCGGTGGCAAATTATAAACCCATTATGCTTTTTTTTTTGTACTGGTGGTAGCAGACTAAAGAAGTAGGTCTAATTGGTGACGTGCCAAGGGAAAATAGAAAGTTTGTGACAGAATCCTTGTGACTGATTATGTTGGTTTTTTTTTAATCAAACGTGATCTGCTTTTTATCACCAAAACGTAGACCAACGTTAATTGGGGAGGTTGAATTTGAATTAATAATTTTTGCTCTCTGGCAATACTGGRGGAAGCAAGCTGGAAGATTAACCCTTTAGGTTATTTATATGGGGCTAGGTTTTCTTTTTTAAATTTAAGATATTTTAAGTGGGATATTTCATCACTTGTATCAGTGGCTCTAGCAGGTGGATGTGGTGTTTGTGTTTATTACCCAGCAAGATTAAACTCTTGCTCCTTTTCAGCATATTGTGTAGTTGATTTCTCAGTCCACTTAAACAGCAGCAAAGGGAGAAAGGAAAGCTGTTATAATATCTTTTTTACTTCTGTCTGAAGCATGTCTGAGCTGAAGAGTCTCTTCAGAGCGATGTGTCTCCCGAGGACCCATCCAGTGCGTCCTGCCTCGAGTGGCTCTGGTGCTCACCACGAACTGGTCAGCTCACAGTGATCCTCCAGCATCAGGGCTTTTCTGAACCTGTCTGAAGTGCTCTGTCCTGTTCAGTTGGTTTTTGTCATCGTGCAGCTTGGCAGAGGGCTGGTGACTGTTGAAACAGCTCCCTTGCTCTGTTGGGACAGCAGCAGAGCCTTTATCGCTGCCGAGGGAGGGGAGATTTTGTTGGAGAGAGCATTTGAGGTCTCGTTAGCAAATGAACGTGTGTTATCTCCCAAACAATTTGCACGTTTCAGACCATTTAAACTCTGYCTGTAAGTTGTAAGCAGAACTTGTGAAGCGTCTCCAAATCCCTGGTGTTTGTGCATGTTGAAAAATGGGAAGGGACAGACTGCATGCGTCACTCCCGTACTAATTTGTGCCAGCTAATCCATGGGAGAAGAATACATTTTGGCTGACTTAGTGGTTTTGCTGCTAATGCACAAGAGAATGCGTTTGAATGGATGGAGTGGCTGCACGGGTTTAGGTAGACTTTGAAGAGATACCCTGTGTCTGGGATCCTGTGCTGGATACCCTAATTTGTGATCGTGCTCGTGTGATATCCTGGATTTGTTTGGGTTTGGGGGAAGGAGAGGAGAAGTTGAGGAAGGGGGGAAAAAGTGGTCGTCACTCAGCGTCATAACATYGGGAAGGCTGGGGTCGAGTTACCTCTGGATAATTAAGGTTAATGCTGTTTCTGGAGGGACCATTATCTGCAGTGAACTTCATGAAAATACAGCCTGATAACCTGAACTACGCTAATATTTTATCCAGGGTGGATACAGAGGAGGCATCACCAAAACTGGGCTTCGGTGTTCAACGTGCCTTAGCTTGACCTAGATGCATTATCCAGGAAAGGAGCTTGGATTTGCTGATAAGAGTTTTCTGTAGTAGCTCATGTGTTGCTTAGAAACATCCCATGTACAGAAGGCAACTTTTGCACACCATGGTAACCTGGTATTGCCTTCTGGCTGGGGATTTTGGTGTGGTTTTGGTTTTTTTTCAAGCGTTTATATACTAAAGAGCGTGCTAAACCCCTCAGCAGTTGGTTTGCAGAGTGGTGGTGTGGATCCCTGCTGCACTGGGAAAGCAGACTTCCCAAAAGCCAATCCTTTTTGCATTACAGTCTAGAAAAAACACTGCTCTGTGCACTTGGTCTCTCCTTTCTTTACATTGGATTAGTGCCTTTTTCTAATTTAAAGAAACCAGCATTTGTTTAACTCAAAAAAGAGGTCACTGCTGGTGAGCAGGACTTGACTTTGCTGCCCACCTCCACCCACCTGGAATCTTCCCTGATCTGGTCCAGCCTGATCGTGGTTAACCCTTTGCTCTCCCTCTGTGCCAGCACTTTCCTTGGCTTTTATTCAGGAGAGAACATGTTATTCGAGAGAACTTCAGCCAAGTTTTTGTGGAAAACTGAGATATTTTTCCTTTTCAGCTCCATCCTGTGCTGTTGGGGTTTAATGGTAGGTGCAGACTTTGTTCTTTAGGTTCGTGTCCCCACGTGATGCCGTTCAGCAGGTACCACAAAACTTCCTGAGAACAACTGGTTGCCTAAATCTTTGTAGTATTTAGATTTCATCAGCACAAACATCCTCTTGGCTGTGTATTTTGAGCATATATGAGTTCAGCCATGGTTTGATAAGAGCAGACACCTGACACCTGGGGCAGGTTCTTATGGGATCGGTGATGGGAGGACAGGAACAGCTTTCCTGGAGGAACTGCGGAAGTGTTCAAGGCCGGGTTGGAGCAACCTGGAATAGTGGAAGGTGTCCCTGCCTATGGCATGAGGTGGAATAAATTGARCTTTAAGGTCCTTMSAACCCAAACCATTCTGTGACAGTTTAAGCTGATTGTCCCTCTTTAGCAAGAGCAGACGTGTGTTACTTAAAATCCTAACAAAAATCCCAGCAGGACGGAAGAAACTCCGGCTCAATCCATATCACTGTGCCCACAGGATCCATATTTTCTACAACTGAGGTGGAAGAACTAATTTAATCTTTCTTCTATATTCCTCCCCACTGAGGCCCGTTCTGCGATGGGCTGCAATCAGTGCGTTATGTGCCAGTTGTGGTTATTTGAATCATATTTCCACATTTCAGTGTCTAGACTTTATGTTTGTGTGATTTTTGTTGTACCTTTCCAGCTCCGGCGCTGATTTCAGTTGGTTTTGGCTCCTGGTTTCTATGAGAAAATCAAATGGGCTGTGTTTCTCTGCCTTTCCCAGTCCCCCAAAAAAAAGAAGGGAACAAGGGAATGGGCAGAACTTAGCTTTATAAGCTCCTTTGCCACAATTTTTCTCTCTTTTGAGAAAATCTGTGTGTGGATGAGCCGAGTTCTGCCATTTGGTGACCAGCAGGCGAGAGCAAGGACAAACCCCTGATGGCTGGAGATAAATCTCTCCCTGGTTCTTGCACGGAGAAATCTGCTGTGAAAAAAAGGATGATCTTGATACAGGCCAGCAAGGCTAGAAAAAAGTGACTGTGCAGACATTTTTAGTAAAAAAACCCCAGTTTTATAATCCACGGAGTGAGAGCATTTATTGAAAGTGAAGCAGCTTTTTAGTTGCCTGCATGCACTGAGCTTCRTTTTTCTCCAGCAGCTTTCTTGTGCTCGTGGATATTGAGGGTGATGGATGTGGCTGTGTTTGTTTAGTGAATAGGAGGGTTGGTCTGTTTGTGATGCTCAGAGAAGTCGATAATGACACAGACCTGGATAACATGAACCTCACTGTGACCAGAAGGTAGAACTGGCTTCGGAATTGTTCCCAGTAATGTAAACCTGAGCCGAGGCTGTTTTCTGTGCTCCTGCTGTATAATAAAGTGTATTATGGCTAAATCAGTGAAAGGAAATAATGTTCCCGATTCATTTTTAACTTGTAAAGCTTGCTGCCATCAAACATGAAAGGCTTAAGTGCATCTGAATAGCGAGAAAAAATTGGAGTTTTTCATATGGAACGCAAAGGATAAAAGCTGTGGTTACAGTTTCTCCCTGCACCCCTGGCTGCCTGTCGGCTCCCTCTTCTCCCCTGGTGTTTGAGGTGACTCCGGGTGCTGCCAAAGCCGTGGCTTTACCTCTTCCAGGGAGCTGAGCGGTGTAAATTCTTCCATTCCTTTCAGCTCCAGGATTCAGTGGATGCTTTTCAGAGCCCGGCATGGGCGGAGTAGCAAGGAAGCAAATTTTTCCACCCTGCCTGAGCTTGGGCAAGCGGAAATTGTGCCTTGGAAGCCTTATAAGGCCAGTGAGCCGGCTCTGGCTGGGCTCACCTTTCCAGCAGGATGCTGGGGCAGGGAGCAGCCCTTGCTCCCAGGGAGAGTTTCAGGGCCTTTGAAGTGCTCCCTGTGCGTCTGCCACTTGCCAGAGGGACGGTGTGGCCGCCCTGATTAGGTGGCAGCAGCTYATTAACTCCCTGACTTGTGGGGCTTCAGCACCCGGCCCCAAACGGAGGTGGAAATTCGTGATTCAGAGCGAAACTGCTGTAAAATGACGGAGCTGGGAAGGTCGGAGCCTCTGTCACAGGGTGTCTTCGTTTCCTTCAGCGGCGTCTGAGGCGGATCCTGCTGACTGCAGACAGTGCTGAGCAGGACTTTGCTCTGAAACGAGGGTTCCTGTGGCATTAAAATAGATTTTTGAAAAGCCTYGCGGCACCTGTTCCCACTTCCAGGGATGTTCAGCCCGCAGAGCTGCCGGAGCCCCAATCGTGACCTCTGCTTCTGCTTCTCGCAGAATTAAGAACAACTTCTGCTCCCATAAATAGTCCCTTAAGAAGTGCGTAGGAGCTCTGTGACCAATTTCTTTTGAAAAGTGCTTCCAGTGACACCTGTGGCTGTGACCTTGCTCGCTGTTCCCACCCCCTGTCCTTGCAGGGCAGCTGTGTGTTGATGGGAGCGTGGTGGTCCTGGCCACAAGCTCTGCTTCCTTCTCTCCCGTTAGATAATCGATGCTAAAAAGAACCTTTGCTTATCTGTGTGTTTTGTGGGAAGCTGCTGCAGCTTTTCCTGCTGGAAATCCAAAATGCTTCCTGCCTCGTTGAGGTCCCCATTCCCTAATGCCTTTGAGATGGCTACAGGACACAGCATCTGAACACTCCTGTGTTCCCGAAGCTGTCATAGACCAAWCCTTGTTTTTATTCCCGAAATAAAGTGTGGTTTTCCAGAGGGGAATGATGCAGCCGAGCGAGTGCATTGTCACAAACCAGTTCTCCCAGCTTGGAGTCTTGGAGCTGGTGGAGAGTCCCAAAACACACAGCTCTGCTAAGGAAGCGGCTTCGTGTTTAATCTTTGCAAATGTGGAAGTGGGAAGAGGGAGGTAGTAATGGATAAAGTAAAACATATTTAACCTTTACGGATGTAAACGGGATATCTTGGATCCGTTTGGAGCAGGCGCTTGGGTTGACGTGGAATGTAGCAGTGATTAAAACCAATTGCAAACATTTTTCTGCTTGTGAATTACGGACTTTGTTCTTAACGCGTTAAAATCTAGAACACTTTGGGGTTTCTTAACGTGAAGGGGGAGAAGAAATAGATTTATTACCTGGGAGGTTCGATTTTGTATTTCCAGGCATGTTTCCATGGCCTTCCTGCAACCATTTGCACTGGAACTGTACCTAATGTAGGCGCTGCCTGCATTGGGCCTGCAAGTTTGAGCTCTCTCATACAATTAAAGCCATTTAACTCCATCTAAAGGCCTTTTACTTGTCATTAAGACTAAATTTACTGACGCTGACAGCAGGAAGAAACACATTTATCCTAACTCAGATGGGCTAAGAGAGCAAAACGTTCCAGCTAACTACAACTTTGCCTGGATTGTTATATTTAGAGCAAAAATTCTGGTCAGACAATTAAGTGCCGGCTCAGTGGCCACACCACTTCTTTTGCATGTGTGAATTGGCTGAGCTGCCTGTGTCAGGCAAGAGAGATTCTCTGTCTGAAYGTCTGAAGTCTCTGGGGGTTTTGGGGCTCGGACCCGGGGAGTCTTTTCGCGGCGCTGTGGTCGGGCTCTGTTTAGTCAGGAGCCCTGGTATGTTTTTCCTCTTCTTATCTGAAAATTTTTCATGTTTATTTTTGGAATTCGTCGTAACCTGAACTTTCTCAGGTGTCCTTGCGGAGAGCAAAGAAACATCTGACTTACTTTTTAGGTAGATTTTTGCCAGTTGAGAAGAGTGCGTTCTTTCTTTGACTGTTTGTCGCTTTATTTTTGGAGCAGGTTTGTTACCAACCAGCCTGGCAGTGCAAATAAAGAGGTAGCTGAAACAGTGCAGGTTCTGTGCCTCTTGCTGAAGTAAAGGGAGCACCTAATTTAACTTCTTCGGGCAACTGCCTTCACTTTTTTCCCGGAGAAAGCACCCCTGGAAGCTGGAGGAGGCTGCTGTGTTAGCAGAGGGTATGTAACACAAAGTTCTGGCTTGGTAGAAAACCTAGAGGCGTTGTCTTGCTCAATATTTTCAGCTGGATRTTTCATGGGCAGCTTCCCTCAATGATAGAAAAATCCCCGGAATATTTGGCTACTTTATTGCTTTCTCCCCCTGTGAAAATGGTAGGAAATTTTGGTGACACCCCTGCTGAATTCTGAGTATCTGTCGGGTTGTGTTCCCAATGTCCTGGTTGGCATTGGAGCACCTCTGTTTGCCTGGAAGCCAGAAGAAGCTGTGTCTGAGCATCTTGCTTTATATTTTGAGGTTGGTCTGGCTCCTGGGGCATTGCTGGTCGGATTTTTTGGGGATTCTTTAGGATGCAGGCTCTGACTTTGGTTTATCGTAGCCTCTTCCAGCGGCGCTGTCTCTGACTCCRTGAGGAACACCTGAAGATCCTCTTCAGCAGAACTTTCTCAGCCTGGTAATTAATCTTCCCTTCAAGTGTCAATAGGATATAGCCAGGCACAAGGGAGAAAAAAACTGGTCCAGGCTTGTTTTCCTGGGCTCAGCAGTGTGTCTGTGAGGTGAGATTTGTTCCGGGATGGTTGAACGAGTTCGTCAATCTGATCTCTCAATTGTCTTTCTATATTTTTCTCTTGCAAGAAAAGGAGGTAAAGCCCTGTGGAAGATAAGGATCATTTTGATGTTTCAGCAGCTCATTTAAGCCACCTTATGAGCACATAGGCAAGTGAATCAGCCCTGATGTCTTAATATGTCCTAAAATAAATGAGACTTTCGTAAGCAAATTCGGTGGGTTTGAACTGCTGTATTTTCATTAAAAGATTGCAGTGGAGAAAACGCTCTTTAAAATTCAGCCTCGGGGTTGTGTTGTTCATTAACTGATAGTCACTCCTGTTTACCTTGTGTGATAAGTCCCACGTTAAGAATGGCCAACAGTGCTGATGCCGTCACAGCTGCCCTTCAGAGAGAATTGCTCTCTTTTTTATGGCTTGCTCTTTCCTGACAGGTGGGGGTTTTTTTTCGGAACTCAGATAAATGCAAACAGCCACCACGCACCTCTCCTAATCACGGAAAACCACTTTTTAATTTCCCCCCCCAACTGTTCTTAGCAGCTTGGTAACGCTGTTGTCGGTACAAAGGTCATTTAAAAATCTGACATGTCAGCCCAGCAACATACTGCTTCTTAATGAGGCTTAAAACCAGCGTGGGGCTGCCTGGTGGAAATAAATTTGGAGCTGCAGAACAGAGGGAGACATGTGAACAGCTTACTGGGATGGGATCACCTGGCTTTCCTTGCACCAGCCCCCCCCTAGATCTCTCAGAAGCCCTGGGTACTTGCAGTTCTCTTGCATAAAGGGGTTTAATTTTTCCTCTTGTTATTCAAATGAGCACAGGTGTTTGACAGCACATTTGTGTTCTCAGAAGCAGAGCAACTAAAATACCTCCTGAAATCCAGGCACGATGTTTTAAAATGATTTCTTCCTGTGTTCRAGGTTTTCTCCTCACCTTGGCTTCTCTGTGCCCCCATTCAGCAGGACARGGAGGTCCTGCAACACCTCTTACTTCATCCCCACCTTGCTTCAACCCTCCTGTCCCTCCTCCCTGGGATGTCACTTGACATTGAACCAAAGCTCTTGAACCTCCCTGTTCTCCGTGACGCTCCCTCAGTACTTTGAATGTCTGAAGGCTTTTCCTCTAATCCTGTTCCCCAGCACTACTGGAATTTCAGCACCTTCAGCCTCGCCTCGGTCTTTTCGGCTCTTTGACTGTTCTCCAGTGAAAACTAGGTCAGAAACAACTGTCAGCTTCTGATATTTCACTATTCCTGTTTTATAAGTTGTAACCCAGTGTTGCTGCGTTTAATCGCTCGCTTTAATTTTCACATCTTAAACGTCTCAGCTCGCTCTGCGTGAGCAGCCTGACACAGTAAAACTGCTCCAAATGACATCTTGGCTGCAAAAGCCATGTTACCTTGATTGGGGCTGAAAAGGTGAATTATCTTTTTTGTTACATATAATGCTGGAGATGCCAAACTGACAGATTTTTCCACCAGCTCTCTCTTAGCTGTACATTTGCTGGCGGTAATTAGCCAGCTTCTCTTTGTGTCTCCGTGGCTTTTTAACCTGATGGGTGAAAGAAAAATAGCTTAAAAACAATAATAATAATTGGAAGAGGAACACAGCAGTGCAGGTATTTTGGAAGTCATTTAAGGGATTTATTTTTAACTGAGTTGTAGCTGACTGGACCCATTCAGCGTTTTTATAAAACTATTCTTGGAGTGGTGCTTGAAGTCTGAGCTGAGGTGCCTCAGTGCTCAGTGAAATCCACCTGGTGTAATTCAAGAGTATCCTTATTCCTTTCTCTTGGGCAGACTTTGAGCCAGCCAGTGTTGGAATACTTGGACATTCCAGCATAAATGGGATTTAAATGAATTCTTACTTTTCGGTCTGACTTAAAGGTTGTGGTTTTAAAATTCTGCCTGAGCTGTTGTCTCTAAAAAGTTTTCCAAGTTGTTTATTAAGCTGTTCTTATTACACTTAATTTTCTTCTTTCATGTATCTCCTGCTGCTCTGTGGTTGTTTTCAAGCATCCCAATCAAGGCTGGGAGTTGCACTTTGATATTCCTTGTGGGTCCCTTCCAGCTCAGGATATTCAATGGTTCTGTGATTTTTCTAGGATTTAAGGATCCCTGGGCTGGAAACCTCTGGGTTTGCAGGTGCCAATGTGATCCAGCTCTTGCTGCCAGACCTGAATGGTCTCCATGAAGTGGTGCTTTCCATCTGGGAAATATTACCTGTGTTTGACAGGTGGAGGAGTTTGAACCAGGGGTGAAATGCTTTATTTAAGGAAAACTTCTGGAGGGGCCAGTGGAACAAATCTCAGCCCTAAATGTGGTTCTGTTGTCACTTCCCATGACTCTTGTGGCCGTCAGCCTCAGATGGAGGAGCTGGAGTGTCTTAATCAGTTCTGGAAACTTTATTTATACATGATGGGGATGAGGGGGAGTTGTTTAAGATGTGCTATCGTGACACACTTTTCTGTATTAATTTGGGAAACATTTTCTTCTGGCAGTTGGGGGTTTTGTACAGTGCAAAACCCAAAATACTTGTAGTAGATATACTTGATACAGCTGGTTCTGGAAAAGCTTTTGACTCTTTTACCCTCTAAGTGTGAGGGTGAGTTTTTCATCCACAGTTTAGGTCTGGCCAATGCAGTGGGAATGTGCTTTACAGTCATTAAAGAATTGTCCATAAGCAGCTTTTGTAAGGTAGCAGTTCAGAAGAAAACACATTAACTCTTGTCTTGGGCTAAGAATTATGATTTTATGACTCTCTTTCTTGGCTGGGAAACCTTTGTGTTATGTTTTTGTAGCAAGATGAGAACTGAAGGTGGTTTTGGGTACCTGTGCAGTGGTGCAAGATCTCCCTGAATTCAGAGCAGTTCAGGAGAGTGGAGTAACCTTTGAAGTTTGAAACGAGGAGATTTAAAGAGRAAGTAACTCTGTGGTTCTTTTGGGACAGTCAGGCCCGAAAAGCCTCCCATCCTCATGTTTTCTGATTTTGTTATCAAAACAGCCCCAAAGCTGTATTGCTGCATTGCTCATCAGGGAGAAGTGCCATCTCCAAGAGGGACAACAGCAAGCCAAGTGATTTCCATGGTGGAAATTTGTTTTCCTCTGCATTTCCACAAGGTTTTTGGGGTTGTTGCAGGAGTGGCCACATCTCCAGCACCTCGTAATCAGCAAACTTCCCTCTTCTTTCAGCTTCATTCAAGGTGTCTCGTTCTACAGGAATGACTCTTAAAATATTAATCTGAGAAAATCTAACCCCCTGGAATTCTTGGCTCAGAAGGAGTGAATCCTTCAGGGAAAACCAGCACTGCTGTTCACCTTTAGCAGAGTTGGGAATTTGGGATGATTCAGTTTCCTTCTGCCAGTTTTGTTGTTGTGTTGTTGTTTTTTTCCTCCCTCAGTCCTTTCCCAATTCAACAGGATCATCTGATAACTCCAATAAAATCCTGCTGCAAAAACAAGCAGTGTTGCATGCAAGTTATGATTACCCAGGGAATTTTGGGCATGGATGTCTTAATGGGATTCTTGCCAGGCTGAGGTCTCTTGGAATTGCCTTGTAATGCAAATGTGTGCAGATGCTGCAGATACTGCTGAGCTTTTCTTAGAGGAATATTTAATGTTATATTTAAAGGAACATTTAATATTATATTTAATATTATTTTACGGAGGCAGAACAGGAAATTTCTTCCTGCAATACTTTTTTTTTTTGGTTGAAAACAGTGTTTCAAAGCAAATCCACGTGTTTGAAAAACAAATCTAAGGGTTTGCTTTCCTTTGCCTGCACTTTAGAAATACCAATATTTACCTTCCTTTTTTCTACCCTGTCTTTAATTTACTGTATCTGCTCAAAGATAGGCAGTGCTGCTCTGCAAGAGGCTTTAATTCRAACTTAATTTTATTTAAACCACTTTTTTCCTCCTGTATAAGCAACCTACTCTAGATTTGTTACTTTTAATAAGGGGTGAGCATTGGGATTTGTTCATTTAACTCTTCCCCAAATTAGTTGCAAGTCATAAAACAATAGGACTTATTTCTAGGTTCGTGCTTAAGGTTTTTTTGCAATGAATTTGCCAGCACAGCATTATCTTTGTAGGAGAGCTTTGGGAAATGTTGTTGCAACTTGTTTTATGCTTTCCCCACTTTTACCTTTTATTGCTTTTAGTCTGAGTTAGAGGAGGAAAATCCCTTCAGGAAAAATGGTGATAAAAAGAAGAGTTAGTGCAGAATTTTGCTGATTTCTGGTGTGCTTGTGGAAAAGGGAAAGGGATCCTTGAACCTCTGTCTYGGGGAGAACAGGAAAAGGCTCTGAGATGAAGGTAAAGGTGTTGGAATGGACGGTTTTGACTCAAGAATGCAACACTGACTAATAAAATTAAAATAGCTTGGAGGGCTGCTGGTTCTCGGTGTCAGGGAGGGTCTGGAACACCCTTCTGGAATGAGTAACGGATGCAGAAAATCCACCGACACAAAATGAAACTTCCTTTGCAGAGAGATGCAGTAATTGTATCAAAACTGGGAGGTTTTCTTACTTGGAGGAAGGAAACTCCTGGGTTATTACACCAAAAAATGGGCGCCGTGTTCTGTGACCGGGTAATTCTTTCATTACAGACATTTTTAATTGATTTTGACTGCTTTGATCTGTTCCAAACACTGGAAGCTGCACAGGGATGCAAAGGGGCTTTTTTTTCCTTCCAAAAGCTTTTCCTCCCTAAGCCTTTGGAAGTCGTGGGAGTTGGCTCCTGGTCCTCTGACAAACCCTCCCTGAGCAGCCCCATCTCGTTAATAGTGGAATTGGTGGGAGTTTGTCATGATTAAAGTGCAGATAATCATCATTACAGCCCTCGTGGTGAGACTTTATGATTATTGCCGGCCTTAATGAGCGAGTCTCCCTTTAACTCCCGGGAAAACATCAAGTTAAAAAAAGGAGCACTGTCCCGTTGGGAAACGTGCCCGGAGTCTCCGAACTGGGATTCCCRGGGGAGGCTGACTCCTGCCTCAGTGTCTGAGATCTGGAGCTGTGGCTGAGTTAATTGGGAGCTCGTGGTGCCTCAAACCCCCTTTGATCTTTCCCTGTTTCTTGCCATCCACGTTCCCCCTGCCCTCGGACTGTGAGCCCCGTCTGTTTTTGGGGTGGGTTTCCCCTGTTTTCTGTCTTTCCCCAGGCAGAGCCCCAATCCCATCGAGCAGTGAAGTTGGAAGCAGCAATGATGGGATCCACTGATCAAGTGGCAATTCCGAAGGGAACTGATGTCTGGAATAGAAATGTTGTAKCTCTTCAAATGAACCTGTATCTTCTTGTCCTCCTGCAGTCTGTCCCTGCAGTATCCCATCCCTGCCAGAGGAGCCTTTCTCTGGAGACAGGTGGATTTAACTCCTCAGTGCCCTCTGGAAAGGCCAGCTCTGCTGCCTGCACGAACAAAGCTGGAATTTTCTTTGGAGACAGACCATTTCCTCCTTGCAGCCATTTCAGCCCCTGTGTTTGTATTTCTTACAGAACAAATCCGTGTCCATCTCTGTGCTCGTGAAAGAGTTACTCGGTTATTGTATCTGCACTGCCACAGAAATTTAGGAAAAGGATTGCAGGAAGTCGTTTGGTGGTTCCTGCTCTTGGGAAGGGCTCAGTCCAATGGATCTGGGCTGCTCTGTTTGCCAGAGCCAGGCTCTGCTACAGCCAAACAAAGTCTCCTGCTCCACAGTGAGCTGAGTAAACTCGATACCAATTCACAATACTTTAATTATTTCTCTAAGGATTTGAACCTCCTTTTAATTTTCTTCCTGAAAGGCATTGCCTAAATTGCCTCTGTGCCCAGTTTTCCTTCCTAGTGGAAAACTACTGTGCCTCGTGCTGGCCAAACACCTTGGCTTGATGGTTGGGAGTGAGGTGGTTTATCCCAGGATTTTTCAGGGTGTGCAGGGAGCAGGAGCTCCCTTCCCAAAGCCACCTTTCCCAAGGTTTATGCTCTGGTGCTAAGGATGAGCAGAGTATCAGGTTGTGTCAGAACCATTTGTTCTTTGGGAGTTTAAAGCCTTTTTTTTTTGCAAATGCAGAAACATCATCACTTAATGTGGTGCTAGGAAGCAAAGATTCCTTTGAAGCACGGCTGGAAAGTTTTACTTGGAGTTACCAAACTGAAACAAAAAAGTTTCACTGCGCTTGAGCAACTTGGGATAGTGAAAGGTGTCCCTGCCCATGGCAAGGGTGGAACTGGATGGACTTTAAGGTCCTTCTAACCCAAACCATTCCCTCATTCCATGAAAAAACCAGTGGGAATCCGGTGAATCACTGTGTCCTGCACCCTGTCATTGAGGCTGGTGAGCCTCCACCTCCCTCCCTTGGCCTGAGTTTTTGGGATGGGTGTTTGGGGGAGCCATGTGGATCCCTGTATCCCATTTTTCCCTCCATCTCTCTTCCCCTGATTCCTGATGGGAGGAAGCTCTGGCACTGCAGGGAGGGGGTTGCCTGGCCCRTGCAGGGCTGGCTTGGTTCAGTTTTGAGTGCCCAACTCAACTCTGCAGCAGAGAACCAACAAACACACTGCATTTTATTCAGGAGGAGCTTTTTAACCTGGATTAGCTGAGATCAGAAGCTCCAGGCATGCGAGAGAGAACAGGCTGCATGGCTGGCTCAGCTCTCGTGCCTGTGGGGTGACATCTTGATGACAGTGGAGTTTAATTGCTCTCTGCTTTGCTGATACAGGCTATTGTCCATTTAGGGACGGGGTTTCTGCTGTACAGGGCAGGACAAAGCATTTCCAKTAGGCTACAGTTTGGTTTTTCACTTAATCATGTGTCTTGCTCTCTAAACTTCACACAAAAGTAGAGTTTTTTTCTGCATTTCAAGTGGGACAATATCTGWGGTGCTCAGTGTGTAGTGATGTCAAAGCCTGCTTGTGGTGCTTCCTGGTGAAATTGGTGATTTTGTTGGAATGGTGAAATTGTGTGACTTTAGGGAGCTGGGAATGGTGAAATTCTGTAATTCTGAGGAGCTGGGAATGATGAAATTGTGTAATTTCGAGGAGCAGGGAATGGTAAAATCCTTTARCATAACCAAAAACTTCAGTAAATCAAGTTGGGTTTTTTTGAGCTGACACTTTCAACCCACTTATTTTCTATCTTATAGAAACACTTTTGATTTTTAACCCTGGAAAATTAAACTACTGAGGAWGCAACATTTGTGCTGTAACAGCCCCACTTTAAATGATGCAATTATAACCAAGGAAGCCAATGTGTCTTTTGCAGTTTAGCAATTAAAAACTTTCAAATGCACGGCGTAGCATTTTGGCTGACATAAAAGCTTTTGAGCATTTTATTGCTGCTTGTACTTCTGGGCAGGATTTGTTGGTGCTTTAATGTTATGGTGATAATGTGTCCATTAATGCCTATTAGGCAAATGATAAATGATAATAAATACAAACTACAGTTCAGAGTAATTGGTGAGAGTCCAGCTCTTAAACCTTCATCAAAAGCACCTTTTTAAAAATTATTTGTATTAAAAGCTCGAGTGCTCATTTCTGCCCAAAATAAATCCTTTTAAATGTTGGGAGTGGGAAAATGGGGGTGGAAAAGTGAGGAACTGGGCCCAGCAGACACACGTGGGGCTGCTCTGTGACAGCACTTGGTGATAAATGGGATAATCTGGGAGAGGAGGAGCGAGCAAGGGTGTCCTTGGGATAATTTGGGGATTGCTGCCTGAGGAGCTCCTGTCACACCCCTGCTCCTGCTCCGTGGGCTTTGCAGATCCCATCTGCATCCCTGGAAGGATGTGGGTGAATCCTAAATCCTCCAGCAGCTCCCATCCTTACCTGTGCAGCCAGCACCTCTCTTGAGTAGAGAGCTTCAGTAGTGGTGGATTTACATGGAATTTCCAAGGCTCTTTTCACGAGAATGTTGGATTTGAATAGCAAAACTGTAATTTTGGAGTCGCAGCAGACTCGATCCCATCTTGTCCTCAACTTCAAACGGGATCCTTGGGAGGCCTCAAATTGCAGATGGAAATTGTGTTGCAGGGAGACGGTGTTTTAATTCCGTAAGTAATAGATGTGACTTAAAAAAAGGGAATATTCAGGAGGCTTTTGCCTGCTGTGTTTCTGGGAGGAGGTAAATACAAGCCTCGGAATAGTGGAATGTCTTGGGAGCAGCCTTTTGTCTCTCCCTAATATGCAGTGGCTCTCTCCTGGGCCAGCTCGGGCTAATTGCCAGCATACTTCACACAGAGYGCCTTGAAGTTGTGGGTCTATTCCAGGGTATTCCTTTCCCTTGGGATTGATATTCCTTGCTGCTAATGAACTCAGGGACCTGGAGGTGTCTGCTGGGAGYCTGTCACGACGAGACATGGGACAGATCTGCTTTGCCTTTGGACTCTGCTTTGCTTTGCAAGGTCTGGAGGGGGTGTTTAAAACCAAAATATAAATGGAAAGTAAAATCTSTGTAGCTTTTCCCAGGTATCCAGGTGTGCTCAACCCCAGGATCCTCCTGGATTGGGATCAGACCCTTTTTATTCCACCCTTTGCCCAGTTGTGCTGGGAAGCCAGAGGAAGTAGGGGAGGGAGCCTTGCCTATATTTGGACCTCACTGTGTGGGCTGAAGAAACATAAACCAGTCATAAGCAAAGAATTAAAGAGGAACTTGGAGTTTGGGGCATTACAGAGTCTGAAATTTGTGCTTTTTAAGCGATTTCTGGTCGTTCTCATTTTTGTAACTGGTTCCTGAGGTGCAGCAGCTTTACCTGGACRCTGGTTTTACCTGGAATTGCCCACGATGGTTGAAAACATCCCGTTAGTGCCAGCCTTGGTTAGCAGGATTTTATAGTTTCCCTGTACATTTATTGGAATTCTTGCTACTAATTTTAACTGTTTGCAAGAAGCTTTGAATTCTGAAAAGAATCCCCTTGCTCCAACATAAATAAGGGTCAATTTTCAGTTGCACTCTGGGCATTCAACAAAACAGACAAACACATCAATACTAAGTTYAGGCAAATATTTTCCATATAACAAAACTTCCAGTGTAAATTCCGGTAAATACACGACAGAACTTCCCAAAACAACGTATTCTTTAATTATCTGCATTTCCCTGAAGAAAGGGGGAGGTTTCCAGCTGGGTACTTGACCTGAGGATTTCCAGTGGCCTTTCTGATCCTGTGTAGGAACATCCCATCCAGCTTTTCCACTAAAGGTTTTTAAAACCTTATGCCAGCTTCAATCATCCCTGATAAAACACTTTATTAGTTTTACATTCAATTCTTCTGTGTTTTATTGACACTTTCTTGTTCTTCCTACTCTTTACTCAGCTTCCACATGCCAAGTGTGGAATATTGAAGTGTGAGGAGCTGTTTGTGTGTTGCCACCACCTCTGGGAGCTTTCAGAGTCTCTCTTTAGGGTTTCTTGCTCTCCTCCAGCCTGGGGAAACTAAAAGATGAGCATAATACCATGATAATAAAAGCCAAATATCTTGTGGGAGCTTTGAGGATGAGTTTTGAGGTTTTTCTGGTTTAATCTCATGACTTTTGTGATAATCTTATGGTATGTGGAGGACGGACTGACAAAAAACACTTGGGTCTGTGGGGTTTTGTTCATGTTGGCATCCCAGAGCAGAGCTTTAGTGGTTGAAAACTTGGTGTTTTATTTCTCCACCATTCCCAAAGAATACAGCAGGAGCTGTGGAAGGCAGGGAAGTGTGRAAGTTTCTCTTTCCAGGGAGCAAATAAGTGCAATTTTGTGGAATAAATGCCAGGGTCTCTCCGGGCCSTTTCTGAGGGTCCGTTTTCCAGTCAGGTGGAGAGGGTGAAGCTGGTAATTCCAGTTTGGATAGATCTCAGAGGTGCAGCTGTGGTTTGGATGTTCCTTTGGAAGTTATTCCTGCAGAGAGCTTTGGGACACTGTTGAGCTGGGCTGCAGGACGGAGCCTGCTCTGTTCCAGCAGCTCCTTTGCCGTTCCAGAGGAGCTTTGACGCAGCTCCTTGTGGGACCTGGCAGCCTCTGGAGCTGCAGGAATGGTTTGCCAACCTTCCAGCTGCGTCAGGAAGCCTTCAGCTGGAACAATAGCACGGAGCAGGAATGGAATTCCTGCGTCCGAGGTGTGCTTAAAGGGGCTTTGCTGCCTCTGGAAACCGGTGGTTCTGGCATGGTGTTCCCTGCTCCCACACATCCCAGGAATTGTGCTCCTTCCCTCGTGGATCAGTGCATTTGCTGCAGGGATAAACATCTGGTACCTGGGAAAGCTGCTCACATGACAGGTGGTGGTGCAAAGTACCTGAGCTGTGCTTTTCTTCCTTAGATTTTTGTCTCTCATCAGCCTCCAGGAGCTGGTTTTAAATCCTMTGAGTCTTGTGGAGGGATAAAGCTGGAATTCGTTGGAAGGGGATGAGGTTGTGCCCTGTTGCTTGGACAAATCTGTCTTGTTTTTCCTCTTGTTTGGACACAAAGGTGAGGTTTCTTCAGCATCCTTGATTTGCCTCCTGTCCTAGGGCTGAGRAGGTGACTTGGTTTCATTGGAAAGACAGAGGGTAAGGCCTTGTTCCCACTAAAGTGATGGAATGGCATTTCTAGGAACTGCAACGCAGGAAGTTCAGTCATGGCATCACTAAGGAAGAGGAATTAGGTGACTCTTAGGTGACTCCTTAGAAGATGACAGAGGGATTTTGGAAGTGGCAGCAAGAACTCCTTAAAATCAGGGTTGTCCATCYGAGAACATCCAAGGAAGTTAATCCAAAGGAAGGTATAAATGGAAATGTGGTTTTAATTTGGTTTCACGTCACTCATCTGTTCTCTTTTATTCTGAATGAAGGTGTCCATGCAGGGATTTAATTTCATCTACTAAAGGTACTTAGAGTCATATCCTTAATTAGTTTAGGGTGTGCAATGTGTTCTCCTCTTCCATGAGCATTCCCAAGCGAGCTTTACCAAGGAATTGGACATCAGGGAAGGTGGTGCCTGTGGAGGAACAGGGGTGGTGTTGCTGAGGTGCCAAAGGTTTTCCCATTCTCAGCCTAAAAGSAGAACTGGGATGGTGCAGTGTCTATCCAATATCCATCCATTCCCTGTGATCCCTTTTGTGGAGCACGGCAGGGAGTTCCAACACCAATATCCCTCCACGGTGGATCACAAACAGGCACAGMCAGAAATGCTGAATTTTGGGAAATAAATTCCAAGTTTGCCATTTAACTTGCATAAAGCTGATATTACACACTTCACTTCAAACCGCTTTATTTGTAGGCTGTGGGATTTATAAGTTCTGTAATTAAACCATGTCTGATTTGTGCATCAGGACTCTCGTTCCTGCCTCCTTATTCCACTCCCATCCTCCTTACCCCCTTTTTATTCCCCTTAAACAACTTTCCAGACCRAAGAGCAGAACTTCCCAAATCTGTAATTTGCCGTACGAGAACCACATGGGTTTTTTTGTTTTTTTTTTTTTTCCTTCAATCCAGATTTTTTTCATGTTTCAAATGCTTGTTTGCTCAAGTATGTTCCTGTGAATTTCTGGACACAGGGAACAAAAAGCTGGCCAGGCTGTCCATGAACAGCGTGCTGTGGAATGCAGTGTCGTGGCACTCGAGGAATTCGGTGATCTCTGGACCAAGAGCAAGATGTTGTTTATTGGTGCTCTATAAACGTTGTTCTGGGTCTATAAAACTCCTTATCCAACGTGCAGGGAGTGCTGTCAGCCCTGAGCATGTTCCTGCTTTCCTCAGCATCGTAAATATCCCATAATGRTCTTGGGTGTGATGCTTAAATTGTGTTGGATGGGCTCTTCAAAGGCTCAGACTCTGTCTTGGGCTGGGTTTATCCACGTGGGCTAAAAGGATATTTTCTTCCTGGTGAATTTATCCATTTTTTTGTTGMTATGGCCAAGATTCTTCGCTCCTGGGCTGGGAAAGTTTTGTGGGAGATGAGGAACTTAATGGGTTTCAAGCTGTTTAACTGTTTTGCTGCTTAAATCTAAATATCTGTTTCTATAATCCATTGGGAAATTGGGTGACACAAACAGAACAATACAAGGCACCCTTTGGACTTGTCTCCCAAACTCTTGGTGCTTTTCCCACTGGAATGTGTCTCCCATATATATGGCAACATTTGCACTTCTAATTCACTTTCAACCTATCTATAAATTTTCTGTCCTTTTGGAAGGMTTCACAATGGGATCCAAGAGCCCCRTGGAGCACAATTCCCGTCTTGGAATGCTTTGTGTGATTTAGGAAATAAAACAGACACAGCCCCAATTCTGCTGAAATTGAAGAAATCAAACTCAGCCTGGCTTGGGTTGGGTCTGTTCTTTCTTTCTTGAGTTAAAACCTCAGGTGACACTTGGAATTCCAAAATCTTTGTGATCTCTAAAATCACAGCGAGGCAAAAAGGCTGAAATTCAACAGTTTTGAGCAGTTTTAGAGCTCCTAGGAATAGGATTTTTTTAAATATAAGCAACTGAGTCTGSAGGAAGAGGCCGATTGTTGAAACAGGCAACATAACAACACAGTTTTGCAACGAAGCTGCAGTTTGCTTTTCCAAAGGATTGCCAGCTTTCTCTTGGAAAAAATTCGCTTTGCGTCCTGTCAGGCCGAGAACTATAATAAATTTTCCCCTCAAGTGTCCATTTTTTAACTCAGAACTTACATAAGCACCAAAACCACACAGCTGGGCTGTTGTGTGCCCGAAATGTGGTGCAGGGGTCAGGAGGGACCAAGTGTCACCTCTGAGCTGTTCTTCTGAACTAAGGGTGACCTTATTTTTATCCTGTTTCCAGGTAAAAATCGCTGTTTCAGGAATTTTTGTGTTTTCTTCCTTGAAATATACATTTCCCTGAACCTTTCCCCTTTAAAAAAAAAAAATAAGGAAAGTAAAAAATCAAGGTGAAAAATCAAGCTGAGYGTGTTTCGGAGGTGAATGTTGGAGCTTGGAATTTCTCAAAGGTAATTTTTGTTTTTCCACTTGTTTTTGTAGGATGCTGTGACATCAAAACCAGTCATCCAGTTTCAAGGAAGCCAAGGGGTAAGTTTGTCCCTGGAAAGTTCTTCACTGGGTTACACAATTGATGGGAGTGAGGAATTTGTGCTGTTCCAGCTCAARGAATGATGCTCCAATTGCTGAAAGCAAAAGGTTGAGGTCCAGGCGTGGTCCAGGAAGGTGTTTGCTCATGGATCACATGGATTCTCTCCCTCTAAAACCTTTTCCCTTCTCTTTATTTGCTAACCTTGCTAAATCCATGGGAAATTCAGATTTATAAGGCTGTGCTGTTGGGTAGAACAGGGTAAAGGAAAGGGTGCAGCAATCCATGGAAACCTCACCTGTATCCCAAGAAAACACCATGCCAAACCTGCTAAAAACTCAGTGCAAGACTTTGGGTACCAATTATTTCCAGCAGCAGAGCTTGGAGGTTTTTGTTTTTTTTTTTTAGTGTCCTGGAGTTTTATTTAATGTAACTGCAGTTCTGTGAGTACCAAAAGTTATTTTAGATTTAGGAGTTTTACTTCTCTAAGTTGTGTTCCGATGACAGAACTCCAGGATATTTTTAGCCCCTGGAACCAGTCTGTCATGCCAGTTGCTGACAACGTTGAGATTTACGTGGTGGTGTTTCTGGTAAAGCAATGCAGCCCTTCAGTGAACTTGAAAAATGTCATTTAGATACCTTTTATTTCTAAAAAAGCCTGTGTTTAATTTTAGTCTCTGCATAAAGAAGGGGAATTGAATTTTTTAAAGGTTTTTTTTTTTTCTTTTTCAAGAATCTGCGCTCAGCTGTGAATAACTTCTGATTATTTTTTATGCACTGGCACATTAAAGCTTTCAAAAAGGCTTGGATTAAGCAGATATTAAATCCAGCACATTGTCCTTGCCCACATCCTTCTTTGTGATATTATTCTCACTAATAGTACATAGAAAATATAGCAGGAAAGACATGATTGTTATTGTAAGTTCAGAAGAAAAATACAAACCTGCTTGTCCTGGGAAATAAAGAAAGGAGCAATTTCCAGGTTTTTTTTACTTTGTTTAAACTTCCCCAAAAGCTCAGCGTGAAAGTTGAGATCAAAATCTGCCACTGAAGTTGGGCACAATCAGAAATGAGGAGGAAAAGTTTTAAGGGTGGGTGATTTGTCTTTATTGGATGAACAAACAGCTCTGCATGGATTAAAGAAGCTAAAAAGGCTGGGAATGCTTTGCTTTCCCTTTGGAAGCAGGGTCTACACCTGGCTTTTCCTGTGAAGCTGTTTAAGTTTTGGAAATGCCTCCTCTTAATGTTTTTAAAGGAATAGGGACAGCTTAAAATGCTCCCTTGCCCTGAGCCTCTGCTCTCTCCTCATGGTGGGTTTCACGTGGATCTGATATGGACAAGAATTAACAAAAAAATACTAATTTTCTGGGATAATTAAGAATATTTTYGAATGATGCAGCTGCTTTTAGGAATTAGAAATGAATATTTCTTGCAGTCAGTCGTGTTGGAGCCCTGAGCTCCCCGAGCTGAGCTGTTGGTGGGAGAGCTGCCTGTCACCTGTAGTGTCACCCCCTGGAAAAGGGAGTGGAGCCAGGATGGCTGGGGCTGGCAGGAGGATGTGGCAGCCCAGAGCTGACCTCTGCCTGCTCCTGCTCTGCTGGGTAATTAATGGCACTGTGGAGTAAAGGCCAAAGGTAGAGCTTTGAAGAGAGCAGGCTCCAGCTCCATGGGAGCAGAGAGAAAGAGCTCTTTGTCCCTTTTATTATTATTTTTCCTGGGTATGACAAGGAGCTGGCAGCTGGGGAACCATCTGCTTTTAAGGGTAGGACTCTGCATGTCGGGATTCTCCTGCTTTTTAAGGAGCTGAGGCTTTAAATGCTTTCGAGGGATCCTCCATCAGTTGGACTGAAGAGATAATTCCAGGAATTTAACAGGCTCTCCCATCCAGATGATGACATTAAAACATATTTCTTGAGCTGTTTTATTTTTTAAATAATTTCTTCCGCTCCCCCTTAATTCCCCAATTTGCTGCCTTCCTATTTTGCTTCCCGAAAAATGTAGCTATGGAGAATCCCATTAAATTTTGAGGGTGGGAATTTTGTACATAGCACAACCATCAGTGTGATTTAAAGCAGTGGTGTGAGGTTTTAATAGTGGGAATTTTCTGTGCAAATATCCCTCTCCCGAGAGGGAAAAGCTTCACTTGATGATTTAGGGAGGCAGGACATAAAATAAGAATTGAAACAAACTGCTGCTTCTTTAATTTAATTCCCTAGAAGCCTTTAAATTACTGTGTCCATGTGTTTTCACCTATTCCAGTGTTACTCTAATGAAAGCTGTCAAGGATACTTTCAGTTTCTAATACACAGAAAAAGAAACTTCCATGTTTGAGACACTAATTAACCAAGGAGGGGAATTGTTGGAAATAAAACACGGGGTCAGCAAGGTGGCAGCTCTGGCCAGCAGCAGAAAGGAGGAAGTCAGTGGTTGTAGCCCGAAATAAAACAGCTGTTCCAGTGACAAGGGACAAAAACCTCCTGCATGGATCCTGGTCTGGGTGGAATCTCACAGGAGCTGATAAAAACTGGGGGATTTTTTGCTTGGGATGCATTTCCCTGTGGTGATGCTGCTCTTGTTAATGGCTTTTGCAGGGCAATATTCTGTGTAATAATCAGAATTTCAGGCRTAGTAACCAGGTTGTCATTAGCAAAGTGTTACTCTAAAGTGGCACCATGGATATTCCTTAGGAGCAGCACGTGGCTGTCAGTTTYTCCTCATAAGCTGGGATTTTCTTGGATAGTTTTAGAAGTTTTTATGGAGTTTTCAGCATTTTGCTTGTTTTGATGTGCACATAAATTAGGGTTTAATAGCTGGAGGACCACAGCATTACAAATTGTGTACAGAACTGTGCGAGAAATACTGAAAAYGCTTCTATTTTGGTAAAAAGACGTGCAGAATCAGATCTTAGGCTGGGTGAAATTTGCAGGTGCTGGTGGGGTGGGGAGAGCAGGGAAAGAGCTGAACTGGGGGAGGAAAAAAAAACACCCTTCAGGTGCCCAAACCACGTGTGTCCTGCAGCTTTTTTGACGTAACTGCTGGGAACAAAACATCTTCACTTTATGGTTGGAAAATACAACGTTTCCCCCATTTCCTGGGATGAAGTTGTGCTGGTATTAATAGAGGAAGGTGAAATCTCTGTTCAAACTGAGCCATCCACAGATGAATGTTACTTGAAAGAAGAAAACAGAAGTCACATCTGTACCGAGCTATTTTTAAGTGTCTCTGGTTACTGGTGCAATACCCAGCACCAAAATTAGGGCTCCCTCAAAGCAGTCACCATGCTGATTTGGTGGCTTGAGAAACCTTCTGTTTTCAGCTAAAAATAATTCCTAGATAACGGCTGGGTTGCACATGCTACACTTTTCAGTACTAAAGTGACTGTGACTCCTGC
Organism: Amblyornis subalaris; assembly: GCA_018881555.1. Classification (NCBI taxonomy): domain Eukaryota; kingdom Metazoa; phylum Chordata; class Aves; order Passeriformes; family Ptilonorhynchidae; genus Amblyornis; species Amblyornis subalaris. The sequence continues at coordinate 529,394 of JACAXG010000155.1, forward strand.
CTCGTTTCACAGCCTTTGGAAACGCTGCAAAAACCCTGTGAAAATCCAAAATTTGGGCTTTTGGAGCAGCTGTTTTTTTCCAGTGGTCAAGCAGGAGCGAGGAGAAAGTTCTTGTAGCGCGTGGAGACGTGATTTGGTGACATCCTGCAGGTTTTATTTCACAAGCTCAGGTGCAGCACAACTCCATCCCCCTGGAAGCAGAAAGGCCCCGTTGGATTTTCCTTTTTCTCCCCGTTCCCACCGAATTTCCAGCTGTAAAAACCCCTCAATCTGCTGCTTACATAACTCTGCCTTTTGTGCCTGTTCTGGTAAAGCAGAAGGGAATTTTCTTCCCCCCTGCCTGGGTGGGGGCAGAGGATGCCAGGAAAGATTAAAAGGGCTCGAGGCTGCGGCACACGTTTGGCAGGGGAGATAAAGGGGCTCCTCAGGGAGGGTCCGGCAGCACCCAAAAAAATCTGCTCCCAGTATTTTCAGACCCGGATGCTGGGGATAACTTGTCCTCGTGTATAAAGCAAGGCTCAGGTGTGGGTTTCTGGGCTTGCCTTTGGAAGAAGGGAGCTCTGTTCGAGGGCAGGGAAACGCCGTGCACGGGCTCGGCTCGAGAGCTTCTCGCTCCCTCTCAGAACATCCCTGTGGTTTAGCAGAGGGACACGGATCCCTGGGTTTTCCAGGCTGCTGGAGACGTCTGAGGTCTGAAGGAAACCACCCAAAAACCCCTCCTGTCCCAGCACAGTCATATGTGGATGCCACGGGCTGCTTTGCCGGGAGCGTGTATTTTCTGCATAGATGTGGCAATCTGGGTAAATATAAATCCGTGTGGTAAAGCGTGGCCTAAAATAGGCTGGAGCTGCTGTTCCTCCTGTCTCAGTTTCTGGAAGCCATCTTAATTATCAAATATTGATGTGATAGTAGAGCTCAGATGCTGACATTTACGTTGGATGTTGAATGCTGAGGGGAGACAGTTTCCCTTTTGAAAAATGAATGGCTGGGGGGGGGAAAAACAATGCAGGATGGCTGTGGAGTTGTCTGTGGAGCACACTTAATGCTTGATTAAATATTTAATTTAGCAGCCAGCGTCACACTCTACTGTGAGCCATGAAATCTTGTTATGGAATTATAATATCTTAAAAAAGAATAAGCATGCTACCTAGTGACCTGGCTTGTGCTATGTTTAGTGCTGGATCACTAATTCTAAAGAAACAAGCCTGAAGTGTTTTAAATTGAATACAAACAGTGGGAGCGAGTCTGTTTTGAGCCTGAATCAGTAGAATTGGATCAGATTCCTAGAACAAGGTGGTTGTGGGCTCTGTTTGAGAGGCAGCAAGTCATCAGCTCTGTTCTGTCACAGCCATATCCATCTTTACCTACTTTTTCCACCTCTTTCCCTCTGTTACCTTTTCTTCCCTCTGCACACAGTCGGGATAACTTGAATTCTTAGAGCCTCTCTGTGCAGTTACCCAGCTGCTTTCCTTGCACTGGGCTGCAAAACACCTCAGAGCATCCTGACTGCAGGGAAATTGAATTTTGCCTCAGCCTGGGGTTCCCCAAGTGACCAATGTTTCTCCTCTCCGGAGCAGCACATCGCGATTCCAAGGCCTGATCGACCGTCGGAAGTGCGGACCTTCACTTTTTATCTCTCCAATATTGGCAAGGACAGCCCCCAGGGGAGCTTTGACTGCATCCAGCAGTATGTATCCAGGTGAGTGGTACATCCAAAGAAAATCCAGCCTTTTTTTTTTCTTTTTTTACCTTATCTTCAGAGCATCTTTTCCCTAACAAACCTGAACAAAGCTTACTGCGCGTTCTTCCTTTTTTAGAGTCTTTCTGATCTTTTTTTTTAATGTGGTTTGGGGAAGCATTTGGTTCCATTTCAGCCCCTCTGTGCATCCCCCACTATTACTCAGCTAACACACCCCCCAGCCATCCCCCCAGTGCCAGCCTCGTGTCCCCTTTGCAGTGTCAGGAGTACCTTTTCCATTGCGTTTCTCTTGCAGCAATGGCAATATCCATTTGGATTGCCTGGGAAGCATACAGGATAAAATCACCGTGTGTGCTACTGATGATTCCTACCAGAAGGCAAGGCAGAGCATGGCACAGGCAGAGGAGGAGACTCGCAGCCGGAGCGCCATAGTCATTAAACCTGGGGGGAGATATGTAGGTAAGCAGCCACTCAGCCTGGGGGTCTGGACTCAGGCTGGGACTCAGCAGGTTCTGGAGGCAAAGCCTGATGTTGTTTGCTTGGTCGTGGCAGTCTTGAAAAGCACCTGGTAGTTCCTCGTGGGTGTTTGATTTAGGGTGCTGCTCTCCTTGTGTTGTGGTGTGTTCGCCTTCCATCGTCACCCCAGGGAAGCTGCGGCTGCCCCGTCCCTGCAAGTGTCCAAGGCCAGCTTGGAGCAAGCTGAAGGTGTCCCTTCGAGGCAGGGGGTGGAACTGGGTGATCTTTAAGGTCCCATCCACCCCAAAGCACGGTGGGGTTGTGTGTGTGTGTGTGTGTGTGCAGTGACATCAGCCTGGCGTTCGGTCACGTCTGGCACGTGGCAGCGCCGGGGCAGCCTGCTGAGCCCTCCCACTGGCTGTGCTCCTGGCCAGCTCAGCTGAAACGTGCCACCCCCGTGGCCCAGCTGTGCCCCACGGGGCCAGAGCGTGCTCCCAGGGAGGACACAGGTAGCAGTGCCCTGGTGTTGATAAACAGAGACACTACAGCAGCCTGGAACAGCCCTCCTCGCTGTGACAGCAGCAGGAAAACCTTAGGAGAGGAAATAAAACCGTGGCAAGTAACACAGGGAGCCTGCAGAGACCCAGCCTTGGGCTCGGGGCCCTGCCTAACCTCAGGTCACAGACAGTAACCAGAATGCAGAGTTTCAGTGGGGTTTTTTTTTTTTTGAGGCAGCTGCTTTTCCTGCAGCCCATGTGATCTGTAGCCAGTCTCTTCTCAGAGGATCTGTGATGAAGAGGGTGAGTTGCAAAATGTAGAACTGACCCTGACTCATTGTCATAGCAGCCAAGTGCTCAAAGCTGAGAAACAAGATAGTAATCAGGAAGGAAATGCATTGATTTCCTGTAGACCAGAAGATTATTTTGTTTAGCTCCTCTTTGAGAACATTACAGTAAGTGCCTGAAGTTAAAGCTTCTGAGGGAGAAGATTCTCAAAGCAATTTGCTTCCTGGAAAGATGGAGCAAAACTTTTTTTTTGCTTTAAAAACACTCCAGCTAAAACCTTTTACTGCCCTGAAATGGAGACAGAGCCCTGTAAAAGCAGCAGGGGCAGAGTGTGTGCTCACAGTGCTCCTAGATAAGATGTCAGTGTTTAAGGAGGAGAGCTCTGGTCCAAGAAGGAAGGGCTTGGAAGGACAGTCCTCGTGTGGGATCTGCAGGTCATGGAGTGCCAGCACCATCAGCTGATTCCCTGCAGGCTGGGCTGGAGGGACAGGGCTGGCTCTCACATTTCCAGGAGAACACGGAGCTCAGCACTTCAGCAGCGCCAGTGGAGTCATTCCAGGCAGCTCAGATGTGGAAAAATTTATATGAAATGTTGAAATTGGAGAGCAGCAGGACTTACAGATGTGAACTGACACTTGAATAAATATATATGTAAATAGATACCTGCAGGTAGAGCTGCAGGGGATGTGTGCTTATATCCACACTAAATATGTGTGCATACATCCATATACATGCACGTGTATAAATATTTGAAAGTCCTTTGTGTGCTGGCTTAACTTAGTTTTTTCTTTCCCTATCACTGCACATTTTGGCTGCAGCCCTTAAGTGGAAACCTCCCAACGTGGTGTTTTTACTGTTCATGACCTGGCAAGAGTTAAGGCAGCTCTAGAAAGCTGACGAATCTTCTCTCTTGTCCCACTTCTGGAAACAAAAATCCAGTCGACCTCTGAATTCTGGGATGTTTAACGTGTGAATTGGTGGTGTTCCCCCCCTCACCTTCCCTCAGCCCTGCTGAGGATGGGGTCCTGCTCAACTCCCAGCACTGTGTAATAAAAAGCCAGGAAATGGGGACTGGGTTACACAATGTGCAGTTCAGTAAGACAAACAGTGCAGACAATCCCCAGTATCTTCAGATGACTCAGTTGAAAACGTTGCTTCCTAGCAGTGGAGCAGTGCCGTGCTGGAATAAACCTCCCAAACACTTGCAGTAAATGCTGGATGTTGTTTGTCCTAGCGAAGGTCACTTTCTCCAGTCCAAGTGCTTATTGATTGAATCTCCAGGTTTTAGACCTTGGAACCTACACATTTTGTTTTCAGGTTTGCTTATTTTGCCTTTGGTGGCAGGAACCTGGCTGGGGGAAACCTGCTCCTGTATTCCAAAAAGTCCCAATCCTTTGGTTTGGGCTTCGCTGAGTGACGTGGAATTGGTGTGAGGGTTCTGTTTTTCAGCAGGAATGGGAAAAACGAACTGTTGGTGCTGTCAGCGACCAAGAACCACATTGGGGATGGAGCTGAGATGCACTTTAGAGACAGCTTTACGTTGTCACTCCTCTGGAAATGCAGCGGAGAAGGGGTTATTCCATCAGCACAGGCAGCACCCTCATGAATAGGCTGATGGCCCAGTGTCAGCCCCATTCATGGGGCCGTGTTCGGAGGGGGAAGGGAGGTGGACCCAGCCCCATAAAGTTCCTATTGTTCTAAAAGCAGAAACATCTGCTGGAGGAGCGTTTTTGCTGAGCTCAGCAGCGGGGAGCCGCTCGTTGACCAGTTCTGGTCTTTCCACTCCGTATTTCCACTCTTCTACATAATAATGCAGAATTTTCTTCTCGTAGGGAGGGCCCAAAATAGTTCGATTAACCGTGGGGATACGTGCACTTGGGATAAATGAAAAGCTGGCAAACAAAGGGAGCTTTATGTAAGCTGGTGGCCAATAATACTCAGGTTTCCAGAGCTTGGTGTTGCTGTTTACTTGTTACGGGCTTGTCACGAACCATAAAGCTCACGGGATGCTCGCTCCGGCGGCGCGTCGGGACGGAGGGGGCGCGCTGGCGGGGTTTGTCCTTCCTTGTCACCTCGTGGCGCTGCCGAGGGGTGTGATGCGCTCCACGTTGGTGTGGACAGCCCACCGGCCTTCTGCCAGGCGACTGCTGCGGTTCACTGTTCTCATCTCATTTTAGGCAAAAAGGTTCAGGTGCGTAAACCTGCACCAGGAGCTTCCGATGCTGTTCCCTCCAGGAAGCGCCCAACGCCAGTCAACCTTGCCAGTGCAATAAAGAGAGGCAATAGTGCGATTTCCCAGAGACCCTTCAAAGATAGGGTTGTGCACTTACTGGCACTAAAGCCTTATAAGAAACCCGAACTTATTCTCAGATTGCAGAAGGATGGACTTTCTCAGCAGGACAAGGATTTGCTGGATAACCTTCTGCAACAGGTTTGTACTCTGACGAAGGGCGACGATTTAGGTAAAGGGAAATGTCTTCTCAGCCCCCTCCTGTGTCAGTGTGGAACCTGTTATCTGCAGGCTGCAGCTGAACGTGACTCTAAAGGCTGTGGGGGACACAGGTCTCAGCTCCCAGTGCTGGTACAGAGATAGCAGGAGCCTCTCGTGGCTACGCCTCGGGTTAGGGGGGTGCCACCAAGCTGGATGGTTTTGGCTCACCAGATCAGTCCCTTTCAGAGGGACACTTTTGCTTGGTCATGGGGAGGATTCTCTGACACAGGATCTACAAGTTATTTGGTTATAACCCATAAATCTCTGTTTTATTCCCATGGACATAAAGGAGCAACACTCTGTATTGGTATTTTGTATGTGAAGGAAAAGATCTCCCTTCTTTTTTGTACTGCTCAGAGCCTTTCCTGCTTGGAAGTGGCGCTGGTTAGGTGTGAAGATCACGCAGCTCCTTGCCAAGCACATTATTTGTATGTCAAGTGTGAAAGCTGTCTCCATGCTGAATCAGTTCCTAGCACTTTGAGTCACATTAAAGGTGCCATTTTAGGCCTCGCAGTAAACACCTTCATTGCTTTATTAAACACATCGTGGCTATTTATTCAAATGCTGCAGCTGCCTTCTTCTGGATTGGAATATATTCTGGAAAAAAACCTCCTTATTTTTTCCTTTTTTTACTCCTTTCCATAGCTGCAAAGAGTGAGACAGGAGTTCAGTTCGCCCGAGGGCGCGGGGCAGGTCACATTAAAAACACAGTCACACCTGGCACAACTCGTTCCTTCCTTAGATTTTAATCCCATGGCCCTTAACTTCCCAGCAGGGTTTTTTTTTGGAGCACCTTTTTCACTGCTAGAAATAAGTTTTAGAGTAAAAACTCTGTTCCTGAGCATCCCTTTGCATGGATGCTCTCCCCCAGCCCCGGCGGGCGAGCGGCGCGTGCGGCGCTGGCCACGGGGCCGCCSTCGTCGGGGCTAAATGCTGATTTGGCTGCAAACGTGGTGCTCGTAAAGTTAATCCCTCTCAGCCCTCCCAGGGCTCCCGTCCGCGGGCAGACACAGATAAGCTAAAAATTACAGGCTGTGTTAAAGCTACGCATCTAAATCTGTCTAGGTGTGGGTTTCATTGTGCTCTCGCATCTCTCGCAGGACTCCGTGTTCCTGGCGGCCTTTTTGCCTCATTTTGCAAGGTTTCTATTTTTGGGAGGGCTTGGGGTGGAGCTTGCAGAGTCCCACACGAGCAAAACACAAGGAGGTAGCAGCTCTCAGCCTCTGTGCAGAGAAAATGCAAGTTGTTCTTCCCAGATTCCAGCTCCTGCTGCAGGAACAGGCAGGAAACGGAGAAATTTCTGGGAGAGTTGGTTTTTTTGGTTTTTTTTTTTTTTTTTGTGAAAAGAGAAACCTGGCTTTGCTTTTGTTTCCTGGGCGTGTTTACAGGGATACCTCGATGTAAAACACAGCTCGAATTCTTCCTGTATTTTGGCTCAGGATTTTGGAAAGCTGACAGGACTGAAAGGAAAAACAAAGTGTTTGTCATGTAAACTGATAACTGGGCTTTCTCTTTTTTGCTGATCAGGAGAGTTTGCTGTGTTGGTTGTGCGGCTTTTTGCTTTGAAATTCCTAGATTTTTCATATTTTTCATACTGGGTTGTAGTCTCCCTGAAGCAATAGCAGAGGAATCATGAGCATCTTCAGTTCGTTCAAGACTTCCCACTCCTTTGCTTGTTTTTGAGGCATTTTCCTGCTGTGTGGATAATAGAAATCCCTAAGCACAGCCACGTCCTGAATGGAGCGAGCCATGGAGAACAGTAATCCCCAAACAGATGCACAAGATCTGCAGGCACTGAATAAAAGCATTTTCCAGTTTCAAGGGTAACAGTCCCCAAGCTGAGGGGCTCCAGCAGGGAATTTGGGATGCAGCTGCTGGCTTTTCCTGGCTGTGGGCAGAGCATTTGGCACCTGGGCCTACTTATCCCTCTTCAAAAACACATTTAGGGCTTTATTTTCTTTTGAAACTCGCAGTGATCTGCAAGCACAGATTGCCCAGAGAAGCTGTGGCTGCCTCATCCCTGGAAGTGTCTGAGGCCAGGTTGGAGCAATCGGGGATAGTAGGAGGTGGCCCTGCCCATGGAATGAGATGGGCTTTAAGGTCCCTTCCCACCCACACCATTCCATGACTATGGATCACCTGAGAGAGGTTCACATCTGTGGAAACCTCATTGGGGTTCTTTGCTTTGTGCCAACTCTGAATTTTCAGACTCGTAACCAGCAAGAAGTTAAATTTTCAGTCAGGCTGTGGAAAGACTGATCCACGTGGGATAACTCTTTCACAAGTTGTTTCCATTCTGATCCAGCTCTGCCCATTCCAGCAGTGTTTCCTCTCCATGCAGGCAGGGTTTTGTGGGGAAACTACACGGGGTAGAATTGGATAAAATGTCAGGCAGCTGCTGGTGCAAGTGTGCTGAGCTCCCTGCAGTGCTCTACTGGCTTGGAAGCTGGAAATCCCAGGTTCTGTTCTTGCCCTGAAGTATCCCTGGAAAAGTTCTCCATGAAATCCAGGTGATCCCAGTGCATTCTCCTCACAGCTCCCTGAGAAAGCAGCTTTTGTTGGCTGGTTAGTGAGAAGTTATCTCCTGGCAATTGTTAACCAAGTTATCGCCCCAAGAGTTCCTCTTTGGCCATAAACTGCCCCATTTTGGCCGTGGGACAGGTGTGATAAGTGAACTGCCTGTTCCCATTAGGCTTTATTTCCAGGTRTTTCCATCAAGAGATGTTGTGCTGGTCCAGGCTACCCAAGCTGAGTAACCTTTTTTAGATATGACTGATTTCACACTAAACTGGATCTGCTTTAGAAACTCATTATGAATTATTGCAGTGACAAGGCGAGAGGAAAGGCACACTTTGATTAAACAATCTTAATAATAAGGAAATGAAATATTAAAGTTTCTCTTTGTTCTCTGACGCTACTAACTGCTGCTAAGTCTGCTCAGATTTTGCCTTCATCTTAGCTCTTGTTTGTTCAAAGAAGTGAGAAAATTAAACCCCTGACGATGGTTTTCCAAATTCCTTCTGTTTCAGGTGGCAAATATGAGTGCCAAGGACAGCACTTTCACACTGAAAGATTGTGTATACAAAGAAGTGCAGAAGGACTGGCCTGGCTACTCAGAAGGAGATCAGCAGTTGCTGAAAAGGATCCTCGTTAGGTAATTATCCATCTTCTTCTCTCTGGTATCATCCAGGGAATCCTGGGCCGGGGCAGGTGCTGTAAATCAGGGTGACTGAGGGCTGTAAGTTGAGTGTTTGACTTATTTCAAAATAATTCTAAACTGTCCATCACCCAGGCAGTGATGGACAGGAGGAGTAGGAGTTGACTAAACTTGAATATTAAAGTGGATTCACTCTTCAGATCATTAAAGGCAAAGCTTGGGGGAAACCTGGATGGGGATAGAGCTGGCGGAGTTAATCCTGCTGGTTTAAAATCCTGGGAAATGAGTGGATTAAATGTCTCCAGCTCCAACTCTTCATTGAAACTCTCCTTCCCTTTTTCCATATCTCCTTGCACGTGGCTTCCTGTGCAGGCTTAAGTGTTTTATCCCTAAAGTTGAGGTTGGATTGAAGTCTTGGATGCATGGAAAAGCAAGAGGCTGTTCTGTAGGGATAAATTCCTTAAAACACATGCAGGTTGTCCTGCTTGGAGTGTGATCTCTGTGTCCAAGGGATTCCTGTTCCCATGTTCCTTCCTGAAAACAGCCTTTCAACAGACTCAGTTGATCCTTGGTGGCTAAAGACTTTTTCCCTCTACAGATATTTTCCTTAGGTAAAGCCTCCAAGCTTGGAAGCTTCTGGCTGGCAGGGAAAGATCCCAAAACCTCCCAGTTTTCTACAGGAGAATTCTGTTCTGAGTGTTCATAATTTTCAGTGCCTTGGTACAGATTTTGTAATGCAGGCAGAGCTTTTACTTGTGCCTTGTTTTATTGCACTTCTGGTGAAGCTGAAGCACAGCCTGATCTGTTTGAGCAGTTCCCCATGATTTAAAAACACAATTGACTCGGAGATGAGACTTCTTTAAACCAAGAGAAGCTTGCACTCCAAGGGCTTTGGTGTGCTCAAGGAAAATCAAAACTCCTTTCAATGGCCTTGATGTTAAATTGTAATTAAAAGGAAAAATACAACTGCCACGCAATCTTTATGGCTTTCAAAAAAAACAAAACCCAAAGTGAATTTCTCCCTGTAGAAAAGCCATGTTTACTGCTTTTTCTAGAATTGTGGCATTCGCTTGGGCAAAAGGTCTAAAAATAGACCTTGGAAAGGATGTGTTCAACTGTACAAACAAAGCCCTGCTCAGCCAATGCAGGTAATGAGGCTCCAAAATGGAAAAAAAACATTGCGGGGTTGAAGACAGGAGAAAAACAGTCACCAAAAAGGGCACAGGAGGCAGCAGACGTCGGTTTTACGTCGCTGGGCATTGCCTGGAGCCAAACGATTGTTCCAGGTCCTCCTGGATTTCAGGGCCAGTGGCCACCCAGTTCTCTAGCAGCTGCAGTAATGGGCACATCTGCAAATCTTAAAGCTGGGTCTGGCAATGCTTGGGTGAAACCAGCTCCTTTTTCCTCCTCGTTTGTGTTTTCCATCCTTTTGTCACCATTGGGGACCCCAAGCAACCTGATCTAGTGGGAGGTGTCCCTTTCACGGGAAGGAGGTGGAACTGGAGGAGCTTGAAGGTCTTTCCCACCCAAACCATTCCAGGATTCTCTGAAATCTTTCCTCTGCTGAGTTGAACGCTTCCATTGACTCTTTAAATCCGTGATTAACAATTAGGAGGCACGACAAGGTTGCTCAGGCTGATGAGCCAGCCCCCTAAAAAGCCACTTTCTCTGGGGTGTTGAGGCACCATCCCTGCCCCCTTCCTGTTTTCACAATCCCCAAGTCCTTTCCTCAAGTTGATCTGTGGCTGCTGAGGTTGTTCTAAATAAAATTAAACAAAGTGGTGACACTGCAGATGTCTAAATATTGCTGCAACACAGCCCAAGGTTCAAGCTCAGGTTAAAAGCAAAATCTTGTCAAGTCATGGGCGTTATCTCTGAAATAATCTTCCCAATGTTTAAAGAATATGAGTGAGCTTTAATGCTGATTCCAGTTTCTTGGGGAAGAATTGAAAGGTGGGTTGTTGAGGCTCCACAGCTCCTGACAAACTGACTGCAGAGCTGCTTTATTAAAACCTTTAACCCTGAATTCCTCTTTTTTTTTTTTTTAGTTTGTCAGCTGCAGCTTGATGCAACAGTATTTTTTTCTGGGTGATTAATAGAAGGGCAGTCTGGTGTCAGAAGAGTTGGGCAAAGCTGGTGGGCTGGGAAAGTACTCCTGAAATCTGGAGAGGAGCAGAGAYCCAGCCTGGAGGGGGAATTAAGGCACTCGAGTGATTATAATTGTACTTTTTGTTGCTACAAAAGGTTTTTCTTATTTGTCAAATACCACAAATACAGCCCAGAGTAGCTCTGTTTTGCATGATGCAACTTAAAAGTATTATTGGGAAGCCTGAAATGTAAATCCTGGTGGACCAATAATACCTCACCCGTTCCTGTTGTAATCCTGCTTTTCCTGGACCCAGAGGAGCTCGCTGCTGAAAGGACTACTGTTCCCATAAAATGTTGTTTTAATGATGCTAATGAGTGGGAGAACTTATTCCTCAACATCTGAGCTTGAGTTTCAGCCCCTTCTCACTGAGCTTTGCTTTCTGAGTTGTCTCAGAAAGCAAACACTCAGCAGAAATTCGTTTAATTGATGTCTTCCTGAGCTGTATTTCAATCAGCAAGAATAATATATGATATCCTTTACACCTTAAAATTCAATGCCAGTTTTATTAATCTTCACGTGAATTATGTTTCTGAGGCTGTGATGAATTTGCTTTAGTTCTTACATCACCAGTTCAAGAAAAAAAGGATGAAATTGTTGGAAAATGAGTTCCAGCCTCAAAAGGGAATCCTCTCACATGTCCAAGAGCTCAGCCTTGGCCACGTTGGTCCAAAGTGTTACCTCCATTGCCAAAGAACCACAAAAATCAGGGGAAATCAAGAAAGAGATACGGAATTCCAATTTGCCATTGATGTTTTCCTGTAGTAGTTTCTCCTTCCCAGATTTTGTCGGAGATCAGAGCCTGAACGAGCTTCTTTTCATGGCATCTTCAAGCAGCCAAGAGTTTGAACCCAAAAAAGCCTCTTTGCTCCGAGGTGTGAAATGCCATCTGTTCCCTCGTCAGGCACGGGATGTGAACAGCCCCAAATTGTGTTTTCCAGGAAGCTCTGCCAGCCCCAGAACAGCGGCGGTTTCCAAGGAGAAGCGCCTTCCCTGAGCCCTCCGAAGGACACCATCAACTCCAGCTCTCCCCCTCAGGTGGGTGATCCCCCCTCCAAGCTCCAGACACGGAGCCAGCCCCGGGATCCATGTGCTCCTGATGGGTTTGGCTGCTGGACGTGGGTCCAGGCTGAGCTGTTGCCTGTCTGCACCCTGTAATCACCTGCTGCCGGAGGCTGCGGGGTCAGGAGGTCCGTGGGTTTTTATTTCTCTTTTATTAAGTTGGAGTCTAAKTCTGGCTTTCCTCAGCATCTGTTTCTCCTCTGGACGTGGCTCAGCGAGGGCCTGTGGGGAGGATCTCTGACCATGTGTCTCAGGTTTAGTTGTGAGGGCTAAATTCCTTTTGCAGTGCCTCCGTCCCTCCTGGAGTTCCTGGGAGAACGAGCTTGTGTTTTCCTCATTACCAATAATTGAGCGGAACGAAGCCGTAATAAGCAGCTCCCAAACACGGCTGAGTTATTAAAACCCTTGACCTTTTGCAGCCTAATTGCTGTGACAGATCCAGGGGCAGGTTGCTCTGCTCCTGGCTCGGGGATGCCAGCGCATGGAGCTGTGAAAAGAACAATTTTGCCTGGTTTTTCCATGACCATAAACCACGGAGGGGCCGCGTCCGACGCGTGTCAGGCAGGGCCTGTCCCCGCTTTTTCCCGGTCTCTCCCGGCACAGGCGTTCCTGGCTGTTGTGAAATGTGCTGCCTTTCCCTTCTCCAGTGTGGGTCAGCCCAGACAAGTTGAGTATTTATTCTTCTCCTGCCAGTGGAATGTGTAATGCCTACTTGTCTGGACAGACGCACCGAGGATTAGTGGCAAAGAATATTAGCAGGTAAAGAAATTATGTGCTCTCTGGCACCGAGAGGGAGGCAGTTCTCTGCTGAGAACAAGGACTGTGTAACTTGTTTGCCAGGTAGCTAATTCCAAATCCTCTCCTGCCCTGCTGTGGGCATGTTCCTGGTGAACGAAGGATGATCACCTTCAAGTTAGCTTGGAAAGACCCAGTGCTGTGCCTTGTGTCGTTTTTTAAGGTTGAAAAATCATCTTGCTTCTCTGGCTGTCCGTATCTTAAAGACTCAAAGGTCTGTAAGGGGCAGGTTTTGGTCTCTCAAAATGCCTTTAGGTGGTTGGTTGGTTGGTTTGTATTTAGAAACGCTTGGTGAAACAGGGACAATCCAACATGGAATATAAATGTTTCCAGAATGATTCTGTCGTGTGAGACAGCAACCACAGCATTGTGAGCTGTCACTCTTTTTAATACTCTCTGGCTGTAGTTTCTATTTAGACAASGGATGGGTGCAGTGCCAGCAGAGGACTGGGATTTGGTAGTCTGGAATGCCAAATATTTTGGGAAAGTTCAGTTGTGGAATGAAGGTGAAGAAGAAGATTGGGCTGGTAATTCTAGGAAAGGAATGTTTATAACCCTCCTAACCGGAGAGATGAGTTTGGGGAAGCTGATATTTGTTGGATTTAGAGAAAAGGCAGTAAAACSTGGCATTTTTTAGCTCTGTCACCTGTTCCAAGACCTGCAGTTGGAGCTGGCCCCTCCTTTGGGAGATGGACACTGGGAGTTCTGGGAAGTGATGTTGCCAAGCCGGTCGGACGTGCTGTCCTTGCCCCTTGAGCTCAGTGGTAGAACCAGCAGCTCTTCCTTAATTACCTTGACAAGTGGAAAGAATTCCTGGCACCAGGCAGTGTCCTGGAGACCCCTGAGTTAGCAAAGAGAGATAAAACCAGGGGGAAAAGGAGGGAATTAGGGGCTCCTCGAGCCTTCATCCAGCTGCACTTGGGTGATGGAACAGCATTTCCATTCGCAAACACGTCGCAGTCCTGCCTGAGACAGAAAGAAAATAATGGATTATCCAAAAGAAATATCCAGAGCTATCGCTTGTTTTCCTCTGGGCACTAAATAATCTTTGCTCAGAGTTCCTGCAGCCCTGGAGCTGCCAGGTGGGCACACACTGAGGGCTGGCCGAGGTGATTTTGGCTGGCACAGGCTGGGCTGAGCCTGATGGATGKGTTCTTCCATGGAGCAGCTTTTCCAGGCTGGAAGCAGCTGCCTCCGGGTTGTGGGCACAGGGAGCTGCTCCGAGTCCTGCTGACGGGCACAACTTCCCTCTCTACCCTTGTTCAAAAAAGGGTTGCTCAGGTCACGTTGGCTCCTGTGACGTGGCTTTGGAAAGTGCTGCAAATGTCCCCTTTTTGCCTGAAATTCTGAGAACTGGGCAGTTGGCACTTCCTGCCCTTTTCCGGGCAATGCCTTGTTCTTGAGAAGAGGAAGGAACGGGAAAGGGGTGAAGCTCTTGGCCACAGAGCTGGGAATAAAATSCAGAACTGGTGGATCCCTCCCTGCTTCAGAGGGCTGAGCACGTTTTTCCCTCACTGGGACTTTGGGGTGCTCAGGACATGATGTTGATGTTTTTATCGTGGAATCACAGAGTGGTTTGGATTGGGAGGGACCTTAAAGCTCATCCTGTTCCACCCTGTGCCATGGGCAGGGACACCTTCCACTGTCCCAGGTTGCTCCAAGCCCTGTCCAACCCGGCCTTGGACATTTCCAGAGTTATTTCCATTCTCTAATTGGCTGGAACAGGGGGAGGCCCGCAGGGTTTGAGTTCCAAAGGGCTGGATTTGAAATAAGCTGCAGTGAGAGCAGGCCTGGGTGGCATGGATAACATGGGAGATCAGGAATTGCTGATGGGATGCTGGGATTCTTCAAGCTCTCCCACCAAACTGGGGGCTCTGGGAAGCAGCTTGGGATGGATAAGCTGCTTTTCCTGGGGATGTTATCCCTTCTCCCCTGTATTGCACCACCACCTAGTGGTAACACCCAGCTCCACTCCTGAATCTCCAACACGATTTATTCTTCCTTTCTCCCCCCCCCCGCCCCGCCTCTCCCCACAGAAACGATCCCAACCTCTGGAGTTCATCGACCCCCTGGCCAACAAAAAGCCCAGGATCTCGCATTTGGCTCACAGAAGCCAACCCACTTTCAACGGGAAGCTGAATTCCTCCAACGGGAAGGACGCGCCGGCCCCCCCCGCCCTGCCCCCGGCGCTGCCGGAGCCGGTGAGCTCCAGCTCCTCCCTCCCGGTGCTGGAGCTGCCCAGGCCTCACGATCCCCTCTCGGATGTCAGCAACGACCTGACTCACAACGGCAGAGACTGTGAGAACACGGAGCCTCCTGACAGACTGAGTCACCCCCTGCCCACAGACTGTGCCCAGAGCAGCAAACACAACTGCGGCTCCTACGTCAAATCCAAGAAAAAATCCAAAAAGCACAAAGACAAGGAGAAGGAGAGGAAGGAGAAGAAAGGCGAGGAGAAGTGCAAAGAGGAGAAGCAGAACTGTGAAGTAATAAAAAATGCTGACTTAGTTAGTGTTCCCCAGGAACAGGTCCCAGGTGAGTGAGTAGGGGCCGAGAGGTGCTGTGGTGTTGGCTGGGTGTGATCCCAGGATCCCGTGGAGGAGCGAGGCAGCACGTCCTGGGCCATCCCAGGGACTGTGGGCAACCAGATGCCAGCCCTGTCCTCCCTACAAATCACCAGAGGTGCTTCCTCTCCRGAGAGGATATCAGGTTTTTCCTGTTTCACCTTCCGTGCTGTTTGGAGCTGCCTCGGAGCGTGTCATGTTTTCTCCTGGTTAAATTAAAAGCTGGGATAATCTATGGGGATGAAAGGCTGGGAGCAGTGGGAAGAGCAGTGCAGCGCTTGCGTTGGGTGTTGTGATGACTCTTGTTTGGACTTTTAATGAAAAGTTACAAAAGCTTTTAATATTGGCTGCGAAAGAAGTGATAGATAAATCTGGTGATAAATGCTGTTAAAGCGGTGTGGAACCAGCTCTTCCAGGCTGGAAAAGCTTCCTTGCATCCCACTAGGACTGGGAATTTATTTATCCAAGGGCTGACACAACAGTGAATGTTGTACCMACTGAGGTGGGATGAAAACATTTTCCATCAAGCCACTGTTTCAAAGTCAGATCTATACACTCTTAGAAGTCAGGGCAGAGAATATCCCTTGGCTGATCCCATCAATTCCCTTCCCTGCTGCTTCCATGTTTTCTGGGGTTTTCCCTGCAGCCCCTGGGAATATCTCTTAAATTCCTTTCTGCGTTTTCCTTTGCCCCGTTATTATTTTCCACATTCCTCCTCGTGCTTGGTGCATGAAAATCCTCCCTTTCGGGCTCCTAAAGGGCAATATTTTGAAATGGAGACTAGTTTGATGGATTCCTGGAAAGGGAGGGTTGCTCAGGGTGTTGGGATTGAGCTGGTCCCAGCTCTCCCCTTCCCCACAGGCTCTGCAGCAGTGACAAACTGCATTTGGATGGCTCAGCAGTGATTTCCGTGGACAGCCTGTGGGGCTGATGGTTGTGTGGCACTGCAGAACTGATAATTCTTCTACTTGGACCTTACTTTTGTGTCARTCCCAGGTTTTTTCTGTGACTGTTTTTCTTCCATGTTGTTTCTCTTCCCCATGAGCCTCCGGAGTGGTTCTGGAGAGACAYACACGTTCTCTCTTTAATATATATTTTTATCTTACAAATACCCAAATCCCCCCCAAATTTTTAGGAAGTTGCTGAGCCTTCACCACCTTTTCTGCTTTGCTTTCCAGTTTAATTCCTGGATTTTTATTACTTAGCAGGAGTTGGGTTTTGCTCCTGCTGCTGTTTGGAGGTAACGAATCCGAGCTGGGCTTGGGAGCAATCACAAACAGGATGTGGTCAGTCCTGCTTGGATCCTGGACAGCCAGAACTGGGATGTTTTCCTTCTGTGCCTTGCTGTGGGATAGCACCAGCCTCATCCTGCTCCTTCCCCARTTCCCCCGGGGGCTGTAGGGAAGCAGAGTTCCGTGGAATCACAGAAAGTTTGGGTTGGAAGGACCTTAAAGCTCATCTCGTTCCACCCCCTGCCGTGGGCAGGGACATCTTCTGCCAGAAGTGGGAGTTTCTCCTGGGAAGTTTGTTCCAGAGGCTTTGGAGGGACCTTGGGGGTCCTTTCAKCGTCAGTAGGTGGCACTCACAGGCAAAATAAACCTCCTCGTGTCCCTTTCTCTTCCACTTAAACCACATTTGCATCTTCCAGGCTGTGGTCAGGAAAGGAGGAAAAGCAGGATGGTCTGCAGCAGGAATTCGGGACTGGGATGTTTTTACAAACGTTGTGCCTTTCTCTCATCTTGCTCAGGAAAGCCTTTCTGTGGAAATGCAGAGAAAAATGCATCTTTTTAAGGATACAGCAGTCAGGTTGTTGCTGACTCAGGTTGTGCAGCTGACTCTGGTGAGGACTTGGAATACAACACACAGTCTGTGGAAAAATATCCCTTTCCAAATCTGGATCCAGCTGCTTTCTTCCTCCACRTTTATCCTGCAGTGCTTGGTGGATGTGGAGGATGAGTCTGGTTTGGGATTATTCAGAATCCTCTTCTTCCTGAGGGCTTTGCTCCCTTCAATTCCTGAACATTCTTAGCTGAGCCTTCTTTAATGCTGCTTCCACTTGGATTTGTGTGTGGAGCTGTGCGGGGTGAGACCTGCATTCCCTATAAACCTCTCTGCCCTGCAGGATTAAGAGCAGGAATCTGAACCTGGAGCATCCAAAGAGGGAACCTCTCAAGTGTAGGAGCAGGAGAAGAGAAGGTTCACCTTGCTCAGCTCAGTTCCCTGGGCTCAGGGATGTGTTTTCCTCGTTCCCAGTGGTGCTATCAGTGTTATCCCACTCCAGGCAGTGTTTATCCACCCATTAAAGTCAGATTTTTTTGTGCTGCTCGGTGCATTGGCTGATGTTGGGGTTGTTTTGCTGACAGACAAATACTGGAGAAGCCTTGAACTTTCCACCTTGTTGTGGCCCTTTTTGTCTCTATCAGTTCCAAGCAAAACAGAAATCCCTTAGAATTCCATAAACTGTGTGTTGCAGACGAGTTTTATGAGTTTGAAGCCGAATTGCAAAGAGCTTTGAAGTTTAAGAACATCTATAAACAAATCTTTATTTTTCCAGGTTTAAATGGAACATGCAATAATTCTAGTGTACCAACATCAACTTCAGAAATGCCAGATTATTTATTGTAAGTATGTTTATCAGCTGCTTCATCACGTTGGGATCATGTTTCAAGCTAAAAATCACAATGTTCTGGGGATTTTTGTTGGATTTTTTTGTGTTATTTGATAGAACTTTGTAAGGTGGGTGTAAGAAAAAGAGTCAATCCAGCTTTGCAGAGAGTTTTGGAGACTAAACTTGATCTCAAAGCTGTTACCTCCTTAAGGAGTTCAAGGTTATCTCCTATAAACTGATTGTTGAAGCACTTCAAGAACCATTTCATACCTTGGTGGGGGTTTGAAAGGATTAAACATCTCCACGTTACAGCTGGGAGCTTTGAGAGGGAAAAATCTGCTTTAATGTTGTGGAAGACAGGGCAGGGAAGGATTTGGGGAGGTTTGCTAATTCTTCCCCTCTTCAGAGCCAAGATCATCTACATAAACCAGTGAAATATTCTTCACTGGGAGGTTCTAACCCCTGGGTTAGGATGTGAAGTTGTCTCACCTCTTGACTCTTTTAATCAGATCCCCTCGGGGTTAATTAAACAACTGAAGCCCAAAAATTCCCTGTGCAGGAAGCCCAAAATCTGCATAAACCCAAACCTGTTCTCAACAAAGCTTTGGGATGGGGAAGGAGTTGTAGCTGGGGGGGGRAAATTCCCTGTGCATGTCACAGCCTGGGGGTTGTTTCCATCAGGGCTGGTTTGGCTGTGCTGGGATCACTGGGAGGGAARGGATGGAGGAGGAGGAAGGTAAAGAGGAGATAAAGGGTTCTTGTGGRGTTACTGCTCTGCTGGACTGGATCAGCYCTAYRAACAACCCCCTCGAGGTGACATTTTTAGGGCCATTCAGAAGAATTGGGGGTGTTTTTTCTCTCACCCATGTGCTGATCCCTCCTAAAAAGGGATATTGCAGCTCCTTGGTCCTCTCCAAGGGAACAGGGTGAGGTTTCTGAGCTCTGGGAGCTCTGTGGTCTCACCTTCTGGTGTGATCCCATTGTTTTGTGTTCAGCTCCTCAGATTATAGGAGGTGCCACTGCTGTTTTGATCACAGAGGTGAATGTTCCATACTGGTAGAGGAYAACTTTTTTACCTCCTGGCCTGTGTAGCTGCTTCTTCATCCCAACCTGTGGCAAGGAGTCAGTTTTTGAAGCTTAAGGCACTTAAAAGAGTGAAAGTTTCCCCTTAATTTGAGGCCTAAATTAGCTTTTCCATGTTCATACACCGAGCTGGCCCTGCTGCAGCCAGAGCAGGGAGGCAAATTAAAGCCATCGCCTACCAAAAGATGAGTTTTACCTTCAGAGAGGGCTGTAAATGTCAGGTTTAATGGCTTTTTGTTGAGCGGAATAACTTCCAAAAAGGCCCCCAAAGGCACATCAGCTCAACCTGAGCTCCTGTGCTGAGCTCAGGGCATTTTGAGTGTCTCCACAAGATGCTGGAAATAAAGCTGGTGGTGGAAAAAAGAAGTGGAATAAAGCTCCTCACCGTGGTTTCTTGTCGTGCTCTTGCCACATAATCACCCTGTGAGCGTTTTGCAACGATGGCTCAATGCTTTTTGTGTTCCTTTAAAGACTCTTGACACTGGAAGCATCATATTCCTGCTGTTCCAATGCCTGGCACAGATGCAGAACTCCATGTTCTGCRGGCCAGCAGGAGTTAGGAAAGCTGTAGCAGCGCTATCTGAGCGTCCTACACCCACAGCTGCTCCCAGCCTTGGCTGTACCTGCCTATTCCACCCTATCTGGCAGAGATAGGAAGTTTTGGGAGCAAACACTGTTTGTTTTACAGGAGGTCAAGGCAACAATCCCTGGTGGTTGCCTCCATAATTTGCTACTTTAATGCAAATCAGGATGAGAGGAAATGGCCTCGAGTTGCACCAGGGGAGGTTCAGATGGGTTATTAGGGAGAGTTTCTTCACTGGAACAGGGAGTCACCATCCCTGGAGGGATTTAAGACATGGGGATGTGGTTTAGTGCTGGGATTTGATCTTGGAGGGCTTTTCCAAGCTGAATTACAGAGTCCCAGGATGGTTTGGGTTGGAAGGACCTTAAAACCCATCCAGTCCCACCTCCTGCTGTGGGCAGGGACACCTTCCATAGACTGGGTTGATCCAAGCATTTCCAGGGATGGGGCAGCCACAGCTTCTGTGGGCAACCTGTGCCATGGCCTCCCCACCCTCCCAGTGAGGAATTCCTTCCCAATATCCCACCTAAACGATCCTAAACCCTCCACGACTTCATTTCCAGTCACCTCAGGCAGGCTCATCCCCCCCCCGCCCCGTGCTCGGCGCCGCCGCATCCCGGCGAGAATTCCCCTCAAACCCCACTAACCAGATCCCTTTTTCCTGCAGAAAATACGCAGCCATTTCCTCCTCGGAGCAGCGTCAGAGCTACAAGAACGACTTCAATGCAGAGTACAACGAGTACAGGGACTTGCACGCCCGGATAGAGCGGATAACCCGACGGTTCACCCAGCTGGACGCCAAGCTCAAGCAGCTTTTGCAGGGCTCTGAAGAATATAAGGTGAGAAAGGGAGCTAAGAACACCYGAAAAACCTCGTTCTGCACGTGGCAGGGCTACAGCTCGTTCGATGTGCTCTGTTTGGGCTGGGTCGGTGTCTTAAATTCCAGCCCCAGAGCTGGTGGGGAACGTGCACACGGCTGACAGCTTTGGGGAATGCTCTTAACCCAGCTCTGCGCTGCTCCTTTTTTCAGGCTGGAGCCACATCATGGGACTTGTTGACAAGGAAAGGCCTCAGTGAGACAATTGGTGTCCTTAGCCAAAAGCTGCTGGAAGCTATTAGTGTATCCCAGCCAGAAAAACTCATATTTGCACATATGGGAGCGTATCGGGGCTGGAAGGGGAGTTAGCACGGGGTCATCTGTTCCTCTGGAATCTTTGATCTTAATAATGCAGCATTATTGGACTTGTCAGAGTGATTTTTAAAGAGTTTTAGCTATTCATTAGCTTGAAAAAGTGAGTCTCGTCGAGTATAATAAACAGATTTTTACAGAGCACCTATTGTGCTAAGCACAGCTTCCTCCAACCTCCTTCCCTGCTCCTTGCAAAATTCCTCCACTGGATTGTTTTTGTGTCTTGAGGGGAAAAAAAAATCGGTTGGGGCTTTGGAAATGTGGATTGTCCTGGAATCCAGGTGCTTGTTACAGGTAGTTCTCATGGCTGGGGAGTGGGGCCTCATCCTTCTGGTGTCAGCACCAGAATATTCATGGAATCRGGGGCTGTTTGTAGCCACTGGATCTCCCCAGGGAAGCCACGGAGGGAGCAGATTTTGGTCCAGAATTTGGAGGAATTGTGTCCATTGAGGCATCAGCAAACACCTCCTGCAGTAGGTTGCGGAACTGAAAATAATGACCTATTTTTCCCTTTTTTTTTTAGACCATCCATGATCAAATTTTACAGGAATATCGGAAAATTAAAAAGGTAAGCGAATGTCCTTGGCCACAAAAGGCTTTTGGGTGGTGCCCCTGGTGTGACTGAAAGAGATGGGCCCTTGCCAAGAGCAAACCCAGGCTCTGAGGCAATTGCAGCAGATCTTTGTTCAGCTCCAGCTTGTCCCAAAAAGCAGATCAGAAAGGGTTTGGGGGGGAGCTGGGAGTGCTCCGCGGATCCCGGGGATCGCTCGGCCGTGGCCGTGGCACAATGGGTGTGTTCAATCAGGGCCTTTATCTCTCCAGGGAAAGAACAGTTCGTGTTTCAGATGCACAGGCTTGAGGGATAACAGGATCCTCTGGGATTTGGGAGCTGCTGGGACACGGCCTCCGAGCTGGGATCAGTCTCTGGAGCTCTGTCCCCAGATTTTTGGAGTGTGGGGCACCTGAAATACCTTGAATTTCAGTATTTTTATGCAAAGCATCCACACACTGGTGGGGATTTGGGTTTTTTTCCTTTAAATCAATKAATATGGTCCTGAGCCCTGTTGTCCTGAGGGATTTAGGAGTTTTTTGAGGAGATTCCCTGCATGCTGGAAGTTCATCTTTGTTCCAAAGGCTCTGAGGTGGGGGCATGAGGCAGATGGTGCTTGTTGGAAGCCCAGTTAGGCTGAGCCTAACTCARATGTGCTCATTCCCTGTCACAAGGCTCCTGGAGCTGGATAATGCTGGAAAGGGATTTTGTTCTTTGCTGTGTTTCATCAGATCAGGTCTATTTTAAAGAGGGATCTAAAAAAGCTGCTTTCCTTGGCCACATCCATGGTTTTAAGCCGAAAGACAGGAGGTTTAGATGGGATATTAGGAGGAAATTATTCCCTGTGAGGGTGGTGAGGGTTTGGGATGGAATTCCCRGAGAAGCTGTGGCTGCCCCATCCCTGGAAGTGCCCAAGGCCAGGCTGGATGGRGCTTGGAGCAACCTGGGATAGTGGAARGTGTTCCTGCCYRTTGGCAGGGGGTGGAATTAAATGAGCTTTCCAACCCAAACCATCCCATGATTYGATCCCTTTCTGCTCTGTGATGTGGAGCTCACCTGGGCTCCAGCTTTGATGTGTGAAGAACCTTTCCCCACCTCTGCATTTTCCTTTTTTCTTTTYTTTTCTTTTTTGCAGACAAACCCCAACTACAGCCAAGAGAAGAACCGCTGCGAATACCTCCACAACAAACTGGCCCACATCAAAAAACTGATAGCAGAGTATGACCAGCAGCAGTTTTAGCTGCCACTCACCCCTGGACTGGGTAGGGCAAACCAAAATCCAGTCACCCTGGACGTTACGTTCCCTTTTGTACACCCAAAATCCCTTTCAGAGACGAGCATTAATTCCTCGTGGTCGAAGAACTTGGGGATGACATAGGATGCCAGATCTGTCATGTCCACGTCCAGCACGCTCCTCCCGAGTTTTTAAGCCTCTCTGAATGTTGGAATGTAACAAACGGATAGCAAAACAAAACAAAACAGAAAAAAAACTACAAAAAAAAAACCACAAAAAAAAAAAAAAAAATTCTGCTTATTTGAAGCCAGCGTTTGACACTTAAGGGAAAATTTGCCTAAAGTGACCGAAGCTCCCAAAGGTTAAGAATCTGTAGTTTTCATGGATTAAAAAATGTGGCATGAAGTTGTAATCCTCCTCCCCCCCCCCACCCCAGCCCAGCTCCACGTGGGTTACAAATTGTCCTCCAAACGGTGAGGAACTGGAATTGCTGCTAGGAGTGCCGGGTGAGCTCCCGGCACGGCGACTGTTGGAATGAGAGCTGTCTGCTCCCGGCTCCGCGGAAATACACCACGTTCCCTGAGCTCTCCTTGTCTGGCCCTGCTTTGTCATCCTTGGGGGGAGGTGGTGGTGGCGGTGGTGGCGGTGGTGGCAGCACAGGGGGGTCCCCCCGGGGCTCAGCACCTCGGCCAGGGCAGAGGTGAATCCCAAAAAACCCCTTCCCCCAAAGCCCTTTTTTGTTTTTTTTTTTTTCTCCCTGCTTTGTGCATTTCTGGGGCGCAAACCTTCAGCCCAGTCTGCCCAGTTCACCTCCACCTACCAGTGCTGGCAMGATGGAGACCTGTCTGTCTTTGACTTTTATAATTTTCTACCAAGGCAGCCAATTTTATTAATTGCTAATGAGACTATGGTCTATTTTTGTATCAAAAAAAAGAGAAAAAAAAAAAAAAGCATCTTTTTTCTAAAACTGTGCCTCCCTTTTCCTTTTAGGCCAAGTGGTTGGGAACCTTTCCTCTGCAGTATTACTAAAACTTTATCAAGCAGTCACCCAGAGGAGTGACTTTATTCCTTGATCCATGAGAGGAGGGGGTGGGGGGCGTGCTGTGCTTTCTCCTGGGATATTTTTTTTKTGTGTGTGTCTTTCCAAAGCAGCAGCAAATCCTTGGGAGAGCAGTGTGAGAGCAGTAAGGTGGTGTTTTCCCACGCGGATCCCTTCCACTGGTGTGCTTTATCTCAGCCAGCTTCTCCCTGCAGTCCTGCTTCCTGATTTTTTTATTTTTTTTTTCCTTTACTTTGGATTGAAGGGAACATTTTTAAGAGTATGGCCGGGGTGTGAGAAACACTCCAAAAAGCACAAAGGTGTCCTTTAACTCTGCTGTTTCTTTCTTTCTCTCCCCTCTCCCCCTTTTTAATCCTGCCAGCCTGTGGGATTTGACTTCTTCCCGCTTCCGTTTATCTCAAAGTAAAGGATTCCTTCCCTGTGGAGTCTCCTTCCCTTGGAGGTTGCACTGAAGAGCCTTTCACCCTTTGAAGGAGAGGAATGGCAGAGTTAAGGAGGGGAACACTTCTTACAGCAAGGAGTATTYGAGATTTTTTTTTTTTTTCTGCCCCAAACAAAACGTGGGTCCATCTGCTGTATTATCAAACTGATAAAATTGTTAYTAATAATCGTTATTATAATAATTCCGTTGTTGTCACACAGCCAGGGCCACTGCTTTGCTTTGTCACTTTATTCTGAGGTCTCTCCCTGTGCATCCAGCGCTCAGCAGGGCTTTGCCATCTCCTTCTCCAAGGGAAAGGTGACRTCCAGAGGGACACGGTGCTCGAGGCCCTTGGAATTCCACTGGGCAGCCACGTTGTCCCCTGGTCCTCCAACCMCAAACCTGTTGGGAAAGAGGATGGGAAGAGATGCTCTGCCCAAGGAGCACAGGGGGAGCACCTCAGAACCACCCCCCCCAGGGCATTCCTGATGGGAATCTCGAGGGGGGAGGACTCTGCTCCCATCCCTTCATCCCCAAGTCAGACCTGGAGGTCAGGGAGCGTTCGTGTAGCACCACCTGCCCCTGGTGCTTCTGGAAAAACTACCTGGGAGTCCTGGAGGCGAGGAGCTTTTGTCTGGAAACCTTTGTCCTCCTGCTCTGTGGGGCCTGGCCGTGAATCCCAGACGGGAATTCTCGCACCGGGGCGGGCGCGTCCGGAGCCGTGGGGATCTGGGAGGGGGATGAGGAGGACCTGGGATGTCACAGTTCCCGAGCTCTGCTGTGAGATTGTCACTGCACAACCCGGCYGGTGCCCGGCGTCGCCGGCCCTTCCCAATTCCAGGATTTTCGGGTGGCAAAGCGGAATTTCCCGGTGCTTGGTTGGGGGCTTCGTTCCGACTGCGGAGGAGCGTGGAACTCGGGGATGGCAGAAGAGGCAGCAGCTACAAACCCAGGATGAGTAAATTCTTCCATGGAAACACTTCTGATCCTTAATATTTTGAAAGGGGTTTTTTTGTTTGGGGTTTTTTTTTTTTTTGGTTGCTTGGGGGGGGGATAGAGATGGATCTCAATCTTTATACATCTGCTATAAGATATTTTTGCAAACAGAGTTGTATACAAAGATGTATTGTGTACATTTACATGTATATTCTGGAACTTCTAAAAAATTTGAATATAAAAAAAAAACCCTTGAAAATATTTAATGAATATCCAAACTGTGAGACCCAATTAGCATCCACCAACTTCCTGCTTCACTTTTCTTTCGGACTGTGTTAAAGAATTGTAGTCGAATCTGCCTTTTTTTTTTTTTTTTTTTTTTCTTTTTAGAGACGACGAAGCTTAGGCAAAATTTTGTGCTTTTTGGGTTAATAGAAACCAGTTCTAGGTGATTAAGTATGATCTTAACTTATTGATACTGTGTTTTACTTTGTAATATTGTACTGTGGATAAAAACTATATTGAGCCATGGAGTTGGAGTTTACAAAAGAGCTTTTCACTTTGCCAAAATGTTACAATTTCAAGGCAGCATAGTCTTCAGCTTTCCTAATCTTTTTTCTTAAGAGCTAGTGTCCTTTTTTTGTACACTAAAAAAGCTGAATGCTGATTTTGCAACATATAATAAATTCACTGTATTGGAAAACAAGCAGACAATAAGGTTGTGGATTTCTTTTCAGTGCTTCTCCCTGCAAGGAAACTCAAAAGGGAAAGGTGATAAATGGCTGGCGTGGAGCTTGGAAGCAGGAAACGGGAAGGAACCGGGTCACTCGAGTGAGTTGAAGTGTCAGGGCAGGGAGTAGGTAAGAAAGAGGAGAGGGAAGAGGTGCTTGGAGCGGGCCAGCTCCTTGGAACGCTCCGCTGGGATCAGCCTCCAGCCCTGGCAGCCGATGGGGGTCTTCCCACTCCAGCACCGTCAGGGTTTTTGGAGGAAAAGCTGCTTTGGAAGAGGCACTGGGTCCTGCTGTCCGAGGGGGGCACAGAGCGCGGAGGGTCCGGAGCAGCGGGAGGCTCAGGGATGCTCGGAGTCCGTGGAGGGGCTGCTGGCAGAGCGAGTCTCATCCCTGGGGAGCTGGAGCGGGGATGACGCCGCTGTCGGAGCAGCGAGGTGGGGATGAGCCTGGCACGGACCCTGCCCAGCTCCCACCTCCGCCCACCCGGCTGAGTCATCCCGCAAAAGCTCGGGATGGAAACGGCACCTGGGTGGTGTCGAGCCTGTCCCTTGTCCCGCTGTCACCAGGGCTTGCCCTGGCCCTGCCTTCGGCAGCATCCCTGGGGCTGGAGCAGGCGAAACCAAGGATAAAACTGCTCAGGAGTGTAATAGCCTTGGAACAGCTGCTGTTTTCCTGCTGCCTGCCTCCTGGGAGCAGTGGGTGACAGGCACAAACTCCCAGGGATGGAGGCCACCGGTGCTGGCACTGCATCCGCTGTGTCCATAGTGAGCCCGTGTTCGCTTGGATTTAGCACCGGATTCGGGATTGTCCCTCCAAAACAGCAAACTGGGGAGAAGGTGAAAATAATCGAGGAGTCAAATAACACTTTACAGAGTCTTGGTTTATTTTTTAAAGGTGGTGTTGGCCTCGGAGCTGACAGGGCAGCACCAGCACCCGCACGGGGAGACACCGCTGGGACTCGGTCATGGAGCAAGAGCTGAGCCCAGGCTCTTGCAAATCCCCCAAATCCTCCAGTTTTAGTTTCAGATGCAGCCTCTGAGCCAAGCTCTGCACCCCAGGCCTCTCTTCCCCCTCCCTGAGCTTCACCCGGGGCGTTGAGCGGATCCAAGGCCAACTCCTGCCCCGCGGGGACGCTCACACAGGAAGGGTCCCCGCATCCCCTCCCAGCTTTCCTGGGGAATTCCTCCCAACCGCTGGCAGCTCCGGCGCTGCCCGGGGTCACGCATTGAGCTCATTAACTCGGAGCTGCCCCAGTGGAAATTTACTGGCTGCGTTTGCTGTGCCAGAGCCAGCCGGGCTCCTGCCGCCGCCGCCTCCTCCTTATCGGCCCCGCCGGGACCGCGGCACCGGGAGCATCCCCGCTCCCCGCGTCCACCCGGATGCCGGAGCCCAGCCGCGGGCAGGCTCGGGAGGAGCCCTGGGCGCCGATAATTCACCGATAACTCGGGTCACACCTGGGAAAAGTGTCGCTTTGCACCACCTCAAACACCARCTGCCCCTAAACTGAGGTCATGCAGGCGTGGGAAGGTCCTGGCCGGTTTTGAGTGATGCTGGAAACACGGTGACAGCACTGTGGGTTTTTTCCCCTGTGGGTTTTTTTTTTTTTTTCCCCTGTAGGTTTTTTCCCTTGTGGATTTTTCCCCCGTGGGTTTTTTTCCCTGGGCACCTTTCGCTCCCGGCTCGTTTACAGGAGGAAGCTCATTAGAATAATTTGTCCTCGCCACGGTCCGATGGCGCTGGTCCCTCTCCCAGAGCAGCTGCTGCACCTCCAGCGCCGGGCACGACCCCCCAAATCCCCCCCTCCTCCCTCCCTCCCTCCCTCCCTCCCTCCCTTCCAGGCGTGGGTCCGACCTTGGGCACGCAGCGCCCGGAGGGTGATGGCACAGGGAGAGGGAGGAGGATGAGGAGCTGCCAGCAGGGATAATGAAGGGCCAGAGCCTGGGATTGTGTTACACGAGGGGAAAAAACCCAACTGTGGAGGAAGGAAAACGTGGCAAGGGAATGCTGGGGCTGTTGCAAGGCATAAATCTGGGGCTGACGGGCTTGGCCTCGACCTGCTGGGCGGGGGGGGGAAACAGGCGGGACCCCTTCCCCGCACTCAGAGCATCTCACAGGATCAGCCCCTGAACCTGCTTATAATGAACCACGGCAGAGTTCGGGAGCCGCCCCGGGGGGGTTGCGCGGCCTGGAAACCCATCCAGGGGCTGGAGCGGGGGGTCTGCTGGAAGGGAGGGGTGGGCACCATTGCTGGGGGAGCGGGGCCGGTCGCTATGGCTCCGCTACGGCTCCGCTGGCCCCCCGCCAGCCCCCGGCAGCTGGGGAGCGAAGGCACTGGGC
Source organism: Amblyornis subalaris (assembly GCA_018881555.1). NCBI lineage: Eukaryota > Metazoa > Chordata > Aves > Passeriformes > Ptilonorhynchidae > Amblyornis > Amblyornis subalaris. The sequence continues at coordinate 557,281 of JACAXG010000155.1, forward strand.
GGCCGGCCCGGGCTCCCGGCCCATGGACGCGTTGGGCGAGCGGGAACAAGGGAGCCCCGCTCATGCGGTGCCGAGCGTGGGAGGAGTGGGAAGGGAGTGGGGGAAGGAACAATGGTGGGAGTTATGGGAGGGGGGCGAAAAAAAATAAAAAAAAAATTTTAAAAAAAATTTAAAAAAAAAAAGAGGAAAGCAGTGGAAAAATACCAGTTCTGGGCCCCTGGCAGCGCTGCCCGGACCCTCCCCGCCCCAGGATTATTGTACAAAGAAATGTTATTTTTGTTTCAATAATTTGCTGAGGCACTGGCATTCCAGCGCGGGGCTCGTTTTGTCCTCCAGCCCGGCACCAAGGGATCATTGTTCCTCCGTGGCCAAGGGGCCGGACGCGGCCCCCCGGCAGCGCCGTGCCCTCCACCGCCGCCTCTCCCCGCGGCCGCCCGGCCGCAGGTGCCCTCCGGGGTCGGTCCCGGTGGGTCCCGTCCCGCTGCGTGCCGGAGGGTGGGTGGCGATGGCAGCGAGCCCCGAGGAGCGGGGTGGGTGGCGGAGGAGGGCAGAGCTGTCCTCGCCGTGTCTGCGGGGAGCGAGGGTGGGGAGGGGGCCGGGGCGTTGCTCCGGCTCCGGGGGCCCCTTTGAAGCGGGGCGGGCCATTGAAAGGCAGCGGGACCCCGGGGGCCGCCAGCGGGGGGGCGGCCACGGCCCCTTTCTCTGCGCCGGCCCCGGGCACCCCCCACGCTCCCCGGGCCCACATGTGGGGTGCGGCCTCACACAGGGGCCGGAGCCCCCCGGCAGCGCCGGCGGGGACCCGGGGTGGGCGCCGGAGGGGCGGCGGGGGGACCCCGGCGGGGTGTCCGTGCTGGGGGCTCCGGGGGGCCAGGGCTTCCAGGCGGTCCGTGCCAGGGGCTCCGGCGAGCCGTGACTTTCGGGGTGCCCGTGCCGGGGGCTCTGGGGTGTCCGTGACAGGAGCTGTGGGGTGCCATGACCTTTGGGGTGCCCACGCCGGGGACTCCAGGGTGCCGTGACTTTTGGGGTGCCGGTGCTGGCAGCAGCAGGGTGCCAGGGGGCTGTGGGGTGCCGCGGTGCCCTTGCCGGGGGCAGCGCGGTGCCGGTGCCGGTGCCGGTGCCGGGCTGGCAGCCCCGTGGGAGCGGCGACCGTGGGAAGGCGCCCGCGGGCCCCGGGCGCAGGAAGCCGCCGGCCCGGAGCTGTCAATGGCCGGAAGGCGGCGGCGAGACCCCCGGTCCCGGCTCGGGACCGGCCCCGGCGACACTTCCCCTTCCCGGGTCAGCGGCCGCTTCCCCCCGCTGCCCGCCGCCTCCCGCCGCCCCCCCGGTAGGAGCCGCCGGCGGCGCCCGGGGAGCCCCGCACGTGCCCCGGGACCGGGGGTCGGGGGGTCCGGGGGGGCCCGGGGGGTCCGGGGCTGCCGGTGCCGGTGGGCACGTGCGGGGGGCGGGGCCGGGCGGGGGCGGGGCGGGGGCGGGGCCGCGGAGCCGATTAAGCGGCGGGAGCCGGGGCGGCCGCAGCGCGATCGCATCGTCCCCGCGGGGCAGCACCGGGCACCGGGCACTGAACACCGGGCACTGAACGCCGGGCACCGGGTACCGGCACTGGGCACTGGGCACCGGGCACTGGGTACGGCCACCGGACGACGGGCACCGGGCACAACCGCTGGCACCGGGCACCGGCACCGATACAGACACAGACACCGGATCCGGCTCCTGCGCGCCCGGCGCGGCCCGGCCCGGTGAGTTCCCTCGGCGGGGCCGGGAGTGACCCCCGGAAAGGTTCGGGTTTGCGACCCCCGCAAGCGGGGCCGGGCCGCGTTTCTCCGTGCCCTCGGCCCCCGTGTCCCCCGGTACTCCTGGGTGTTGGGATACCCTCTGTCCCCAAATCCCCTTTGCCCTGGAGGCCGGACAGCCCCGTTCCCGTGTCCCCTCTGCCATCCCGGGGCACTGGGACTGCCTGTGTCCCCGTGTCCCCTCTGCCATCCCTGGGAGCAGGGACAGTCCTGGTTCCGACGTCCCCTGGGACAACCCTGGGAGTGGGAACAGCCCCGGTCCGCATGTCCCCTGCCCCATCTGTCACCCCAGGGTGTAGGGACAGCCCCTGTCCCCAAATTCCCTGCATGCCTGGGAGCTGGGACAGCTTCTGTCTCCACGTCCCCTGCAGCCTCTGGCACTCCCACGAGCAGGAACACCCCCGGTCCCTGTGTCCCCTGTGCCACCTCAGGGTGTCGCCGTGTCACCGAGGAGCGACCTCTGCCACCCCCAGGGAACGCGGTCAGACACTGTTCCTACGTTCCCTGCACCCGCAGGCACCCCGGCATGTAGGGACACCCCACGTCCCCTGGGAACATCCCTGGTCCCCCATGCCCTCCTGTGCCCCTTGCCACCCCCAGAGAGGGGACAGCAGGGATAGCCCCTGCCTGCCCCGAGCAGGACAGGGACCCTGCACCCCTCGGCTCTGTAGGGTGAGGGGTATCACCCCCCCCCAGCTCCCCGCCCGTCCCGGGAGAGGCGGCCGGTGCCGGGACACGGGTGGGAAGGGGCTGCGGTGGCCGTCCCGGTGCCACCACCGCGCCGGGAGGGCAGGGAGCCAAGGTCCCCACGGGCGGCACAGCCACGTCCCAGCAGGGCGGAGGGCCCGGGGAGGGCCGGGAGGGGGGTGGCCCGGCGTGCCAGGCCGGCGGCGCTGACACCCATTTCCTCCTATTCCAGCTCCAGGAACAATGGCAGAGCCATTCCTTGTGGAGAGCCCCAACGTCACCTACAGCAAGGACTTCATCGAGGCCAAGTACACCTACAGCACCGTGCACGTCTGCAAGGACAACGGCGTCACCAAGGTGGGCAGGTGGCGGGGGGCTCGAGGAGGGGGGTCCGGGGGGCTCTGCTGGTCCCCGCTGTCCCCAGCTGGCCGCTCTCTCTGTCCCCAGGTGCGGCCGTGCTCCACCCGCTTCACCTTCCGCACGGGCCGGCAGGTCCCGCGCCTGGGGGTGATGCTGGTGGGCTGGGGGGGCAACAACGGCACCACGGTGACCGCGGCCGTGCTGGCCAACAAGCTGGGGCTGTCCTGGATGACCAAGACGGGGCGCAAGGTGGGTGTCTCCCAGCAGGACCCCCGGCAAGAAGGGTGTCCCCAGCAGGACCCTGGGAAAGGGAGGTGTCCCCATTGTGACCTGAGTGAGGGGGTGTCCCCAGTGTGACCCCTGCAAGGTGGGTGTCCCCGGTGTGACCTGAGTGAGGGGGTGTCCCCAGTGTGACCCCTGCAAGGTGGGTGTCCCCGGTGTGACCTGAGTGAGGGGGTGTCCCCAGTGTGACCCCTGCAAGGTGGGTGTCCCCAGTGTGACCTGAGTGAGGGGGTGTCCCCAGTGTGACCCCTGCAAGGTGGGTGTCCCCAGTGAGATCCCAGTGAGGGGGTTGTCCCTAGTGTGACCCCAGTGAGGTGGGTGTTCCCAGTGAGATCCCAACAAAGCGGGGTATCCCCAGTGCGACTCCAGCAGGGACAGTGTCCCCAGTGTGACCTCAGCAAGGTGAGTGTCCCCAGAGAGATCCCACCAAGAGGGATGTCCCCAGCGCGACCCCAATGAGGAGGGTGTCCCCAGTGTGACCTCAGTGGCGTGGGTGTCCTCAATGTGACCTCAGCGATGTGGGTGTCCCCAGTGTGACCCCTGCAAGGGACGTTTCCCCAGAAAGACCCCAGTGGGGTGGGTGTCCCCAGTGAGATCCCAGCAGGGTGAGTGTCCCCAGAAAGACCCCAGCGAGGTCCCGGGACCCGGGGTCATCCCACAGGGATGGGGACACGAAGCTCAGCTGCTCCCACCTGCACGCATGTCCAGCACCCCAATCTCCTCCCTGCCCCCGTGCAGGGGCTCTGCATCCCCAGTCCCCCAGTCTGGGCGTGCTGAGCCCCCCCCTCTCCATGCCAGCGACTCATCCTTGTCTTTCCCATCCCAGAAAGCCAACTACTACGGCTCCCTGCTCCAAGCCTCCACCGTGTGCCTGGGCACCGGCCCCAGCGGTGATGTCTACGTGCCCTTCCGGGACCTGCTGCCCATGGTGCACCCCAACGACATCGTCTTCGACGGTAAGGTGGGACCCGGGGAGGGGGGGAACCCCACAGCGGGGCGAGGCACCCCGAGCGCTTGGGTCACGCCGTGTCTGTCCCACAGGCTGGGACATCTCCTCGCTGAACCTGGCGGAGGCCATGAAGCGGGCGGAGGTGCTGGAGTGGCCCCTGCAGGAGCAGCTGTGGCCCCACATGGAGAAGATGAAGCCCCGAGCCTCCATCTACATCCCCGAGTTCATCGCCGCCAACCAGGAGGAGCGGGCGGACAACGTCCTGCGCGGCTCCATGGCCGAGCAGGTCCTGGCAGGGCGGGACAGGGGAGGGGACAAGGGCCACGGCGGGGAGGTGCCACCGCGCTGACGCGTCCCCCTCGGCCGCGCCCCAGGTGGAGCAGATCCGCAGGGACATCCGAGACTTCAAGGAGAGCAGCGGCGTGGACAAAGTCATCGTCCTGTGGACGGCCAACACGGAGCGCTTCTGCGACATCGTGCCGGGGCTCAACGACACCGCCGACAACCTGCTGAGGGCCATCGAGGTGGGCGGGCGGGCGAGGGCGGCGGGAGGGGGGGACGGCATCGCCCCGGCGGCGCTGAGCTGCCCCGTGTCCCCGCAGCGAGGCCTGGAGGTGTCCCCGTCCACGCTGTTCGCCGTGGCCAGCATCCTGGAGGGCTGCGCCTACATCAACGGGTCCCCCCAGAACACCTTCGTGCCGGGCGCGGTGGAATTGGCCGCCCAGCGCCGCGTCTTCATCGGCGGCGACGACTTCAAGTCGGGCCAGACCAAGCTCAAGTCGGTGCTCGTGGATTTCCTGGTGGGCGCCGGGCTCAAGGTAGGTGGGCACACGGGGTGTGTGTGGGGGGGGTGTGTCCCCACCCGCGGTGGGCAGGGGGTGACCCGCGCCCGTGCCCCCTGCCCAGACCAAGTCCATCGTGAGCTACAACCACCTCGGCAACAACGACGGGAAGAACCTCTCGGCGCCGCAGCAGTTCCGCTCCAAGGAGATCTCCAAGAGCAACGTGGTGGACGACACGGTSCAGGCCAACCCCGTCCTCTACGGGCCCCAGGACAAGCCTGACCACTGCGTGAGTTGGGAGGGGTCTGGGGGGGGGGTGGTCACACGCGCGCGGGGGTGGCCGTGGGGGTGACGGGGCCGTGGCTTTGGCAGGTGGTGATCAAGTACGTGCCCTACGTGGGGGACAGCAAGCGGGCGCTGGACGAGTACACGTCCGAGATCATGATGGGCGGCACCAACACCATCGTCATCCACAACACCTGCGAGGTGCGTGCGGGCCCGTGGGGTGTCCCCCGGGGTGTCCCCCCCCCCTGCCCCCGGTGCCGGGGCGGCTCCTCACGCCCTCGCCGCCCGCAGGACTCGCTGCTGGCCAGCCCCATCATCCTGGACCTGGCCATCCTGACGGAGCTGTGCCAGCGCATCACCTTCTGCACCGAGGCCGATCCCGAATTCCAGGGCTTCCACAGCGTCCTGTCCATCCTGGCCTTCCTCTGCAAGGCCCCGCTGGTGCCCGAGGGCACTCCCGTGGTCAACGCGCTCTTCCGCCAGCGCAGCTGCATCGAGAACATCCTGAGGTACCCGCGGGGCCCCGTCCTCGTGGCCACCCAGTGCCACCGCCCCCGTGCCCACGGTGGCACCCAAAGGCTTGCGGGGGTCCCAGGGTGGGACAGCCGGGGTGCCAGTGTGTCCCAGTCCCCGTGGGTGCCCAGTGCCCATCGTGGGGTGTCCAAATCCAGGCGGTCCCGGAGCCCAAGGCCTGGGGTGCCCAGTGCTGGTGGGTGGGTCCCAGTGCTGGTGTGTCCTGGTGGGTGATGTCCACAGGTGATGGCCCCGGTGCCCAGATGTCCTGGAGATGCCCAGCATGGATGGGTCCATGGTTCCCAGCCCCRGTGTGCCCAGTGGGAGCGAGGTCCYARTGCCCGGGGTGTCCCAACACTCACAGACCCTGTACCCAGTGCCCAGGGGGTCCTGCACCAGTGGGTCCCAGTACCTGATG
>JACAXG010000155.1:582074-767802 GCA_018881555.1 Amblyornis subalaris
AGAAGGGGGTGGGAATACAGGGATTCGGACATGGGGGGGATCACGGAGATGAGGGGGGACGCAAGGGGGAACAGGGACACAAGGGGGTGGACATGGACACTGAGGGACACGGATGTGGCGGGGTGGACACGGATGTGAGGGGGATGGGCATGGACATGGGGGACACAGGGGGACACACAGGCGATGGGGTGGGGATGGAGGGACACGGACACACGAGGGGACACGGACACGAGGGGGTGGCTTAGAGGGGCAGTGACGCGAAGGGATGGACACGGACACCTTGGTCACGGAGGGACACGGATTTGAGAGGGTGGACACAGAGGGACACAAGGGGGTGAACACAGAGGCAGGGGACAGAGGGACTCAGATGTGACAGAGTGGACACAGACACGGACCCCACGGAGTGGACACATGCAAGGGGTTGGGCATACATGCACGCAGCCACGAGCGGGACACATGGATACGAGGGGGGGACACACGGACACGGCTGTGAGCAGGTGGCCACGGAGGGACTCGGACACCAGGGGGCGGACACGGACAGGGTGGGACACGGGGGAGTGGACATGGAGGGACACGGACACGAGAGGGGCTTGGGCACGGGGGGTGGACACAAACGTGGTGCACTCGGGGCACGTGGGACACTGAGTCGTAGACACAGGGAGGACACCGGGATGGGGACACCCACCCCGCGGGGGGACACGGACAGGGAGACCCCCCCCTTCCCACCCAGCCCCGGGGTTCCCTCGCACAGTGGAGGTCGCCGTGCTGCGGGTGCGAGTCTGTGAGCACACGTGGGGGATGTGTGAGCCCCAGCACACGGGTGTGAAAACGTGCAGCAGCACACGCCTGCGGGTGTCCCCGTGTGCCCACGCGTGTGCCCCCCACCCCTCGGGGGCCCCGGGGCGCTCAGCCGCTGCTGGGGGACRCTCAGCCCCCCAGGAAAGGACCAGGGGGTCCGGCGAGGGTCTAGGGGTGCTGAACTGGGGGTGCTGCTCCCCTGGCCCCCCCGGGGCYGGCTACGCCCTGAGAGGGTGACACGGGACAGCCGGACCCGCCTGTTCCTCTTCTCCACACCACGCAGCAGCGGCCGGAGCGCAGGCGAGTCGGGGTGCTGTGGTTTGGGGGGGGGGAGGGCAGGAAACGCCCTGCTGAGACCTACAGGAGCTGCCCAGCCCCGGGAGAGAGGGAGCGGGCCGGACTGGGCTGCACTGGTTTGCCCTGGGAGGGGGAATCCGGTGGGAATGAGGGTCCTGATTCCTGTTTCCCACCCAGGCGCCCGGTGCGGTGGAGTGACCATGGGGCTCCCTGCGGCCTCGCTCCTGCTGCTGCTGCTGCTGCGCCCCATGTCCCCTGTGTCCCCCTGCTTCACCGTGTCGCCGGCGGCTCATGAAGACCTGAACCTGACCAGCAAAATCCTTGAATGTGCCGAGCTGGACTGGAGCCAGTTCCGCGGGCCGCGCCAGCTGCTGCTGAGACACAACGGCATCGAGGCCCTGAGCCCCTCAGCCCGCCTCGGGCCCACGGTGGAGGAGCTGGACCTGGCGGAAAACCGGCTGCGGGAGCTGCCCCGTGGGTTCTTCACCAACGCCACGGCCCTGCGGACCCTGCGGCTGGAAGGGAACCCCCTCCCCGCCGTGCCCCCCACCGCCTTCCAGCCCACCCTGAGCTTCCTGTCCGTGTCCTGCCGCTGCGACGTGGTGGGCACGGTCCTGGCCCCCTGCGCCCGCGCTGGGCTCCGGTGCCTCTGCTTCGCGTCCCGCCGGGATTCCCACAACGTCACGGAATTCCACGGGCGGGAATGCGGGCTCAGCGCGGGGCTGGTGGGCGGCGTGGCCGGGGCGGTGGCCGCGGGGGCCGTGCTGGTGGCCGCGGCCGCCGCCGGGGTTTGGTACCGGCGGAGGAGAGCGGGATCCTCCGTGACCGGCGAGGGATGGGGGAAGCAGGATCCCGCCGGGGGCCTCCGGCAGCCCCGCTACATCAGCCGGGACGCCGGGACCGGCACCGCCGAGGTCTCCGATGCCGCCGACGCCCCTGACTACGAGAACGTCTTTGTGAGCCCCGGCACGGCCCCGGCCGCCGCGCAGGGATGGGCACCGGGATGGCAGGAGCAGCGGTACAGGTGAGGCTCCGGCACAGGGGATGGACGCTCCGGGCATGTCCCATCCCCTTCCTGCTGTGCTGTACCCTGAGGTGTTGTCCTGTCCCATCCCATCCCATCCCATCCCATCCCATCCCATCCCATCCCATCCCATCCCATCCCATCCCATCCCATCCCATCCTGTGCTGAACCATGCCATCCCATTCATCCCATCTCATCCCATTCCATGCTGTGCCGTGCCATCCCATCCTGTTCATCCTTCCCATCCCATCCCATCCTATCCCATCCCGTCCATCCCATCCATGACATCCCGTGCGGCTTCCCGCAGTGCCACCCGTGCCCTCCTGTTCTGTCCCACTCCACCATTCCCAAAGCCCAGGCACTTCCTGGAGCCCTTCCCACACCTCCACCCCCCGCTAGAGCCTCCTTGTGACATTTCCTCCTCACAGTGTCCCCGCTGTGTCCCCCGTGTCCCCCAGCCCCCAGGTCCTGATGGACGAGGATTACTTCCTGGAGGGCGAGGCCGATCCCGGGGACCAGCCCATCTACGCCAACACTCTGGGCCCCACCGAGGACGTCTACATCATTCCCGACCAGTGAGGGACTGAGGGGACACCGGGAGGGCTGGGGGGGACGCTGATGCCCTTTCCCTGCTGTCCCCCAGCCCAGAGGGGACGGGGATGGACATTCCCGATGGCTGCGCCGGGGGCGCGCGCCGTTCCCATCCCATGGGAACGCCTTTTGCTGGGGGTATTTTTAACACCCMCCCCCAGCCCCAGTCCCCTCCTTCGTCCCAGTTCTCACCACGGGGCCAGGGCTGAGCTGACATTTCCTCCCGGGGCTGTGGCCACCGACCGCGGGGACGCCTCGGGCCGCATCCGCCGGCGCTCGGCACCGGAGCCTTCCGGCCGGGACATGTGGGGGGCCCCCGGGGCCRGCTGGAGGAGCTGGGGCCGGGGCTGACCCCGGCCTCGGGTTCCTCTTCCCCTTTCGGGGCCGATGGAGAGCGCCGGGTGCCGCTCACCGGCGGTTGGGAGCATCCGGTGCCACCTGCGCCCTCGCTTTTCCTGCGAAATCGGCCGCTTTGGGGAACAAAGCAAAAGCTCCTTTTTATAACCCTCCCGGTGAGCCCCCGAGCTGGTGGGCACCGTGGGGACATGGGGACCCCGTGGCTTGTCTGGGTGTCCCCCCAGCCCCCGGGAGGCTTCGCCGTGCCCCATTAAATGGTTTAATTATCTCTAATTACCTGTGTAGCTCGTGGTCTGTGGGGAGCCCTGGGCAGGATGTGGGGCGTTCCTGGGGGAAAGTCCCTGAAGCTCCCGGAGCCTTTGTCCCCAAAGCGGGGGGTCCCAAGGGGCCAGGACCCTCAAGGACGTGTCCCCAAAACCTTTGTCCCCAGAGCAGGGGTCCCAAGGCACCAAAAACCTGTGTCCCCAAAGCAGGGGATCCTAAGGGATCAGAGTCCTCAAGGCCAGGTCCCCAGAGCCCATGTCCCCGAAGTGGGAGTCCCAAGGAACCACGAGCCAGGTCTGTCAAGTCCCTGTCCCCAAAGTGGCCATCTCCATAGCTGGCATCCCTCAATCCCTGGTTCCCAAACCCCCACCCCAGAGCAGAGGTCCCATATTCCGCGTCCCTCAAGCCCAGGTCCCCACCAGGAGCTGGGGAGGGGCCGGGCAGCCCAGAACAGCCCCAGACCCACTGGAAGAGGGGACAGAGAAGAGCTGTGACCAGCAGAGCCACCCCATCCAGCCATGGGGAGTCCCTTGGGGACATGGTTTGTGCCACCAACCTCCCTGGTGGGTTTCCCCCAGCCCTTTGGTGCCCACGGGGTCCCGGGGCCGGAGGCACCTGGAATGGGGCAATGGCCACATCCCACCTGGACGTCCCCCCCGGGGGTCAGGGCTGTGCCTAGCACCCTTCCCAAGGACACAAACAGCTCAAAGGTCTCTGGGAGCAGTGCCCAGGCATTACTCACGCTCTGGAGGGATGGCACTGGAAAGCCACGAGGATTTACTAGTAAATCCATATAGAGTCCGATCCCAGGGAGTTGAGGGTCCAAGGTGCAGAGATCCAGTCAGAGATCCCCCCCACCCAAGCTGTGCGAGAGGAGCAGCCAAAATCCCTGTTCCCATCACTTTATTCATTTACATTATTATTACAGCCTTCTTGTTCTATAGAAATATATAAAATAAAAATACACAAAAAAACCCTCTTTCCCCCCAAAAAGAGTATTTTGCTATAAAACACAATAAGTTAGAAATAAATAACGGGGTTGTATAAATAAGTCTCTGAGCAGAGAAGAAGGTTTGGAGTGGGGTGTGGACGCCTGGTCCACCTGGCCCATTTGGGGTCTCTCGGGTGAGAAGGATCCACCTGCCCAATAAAACACGGATTTAAATAAGAGAAGAGATGGRGGAATAAATTACTGTGGAGGAGAATTCACAACTGGAGACGCTGGGGCTGAGACCCCGGGGTGGAGCAGGAGATTCCAGGTCTGAACCGGGCGGCAGAGCCAGGTCTGGCGTGGAGCCATTTGGCACCACACGGTCCGGATTTTGGGATGCTGTCACCGGAGGTCCCGTGGCTGAGCTCGGCGGTGGAGCCAGGGCCGGTGTGGAGGCGTTTGGTGCCGCAAAATCTGAATTTTGGGAGCTGCCGGGAGGCGGGGTGGCTCTGCCCCACCTGGATGATGACATATCCCGGTTGGAGCCGTCAGCTGCCGTCAGGCGCAGTGGCACCTGGTGACCAGCATGTCCTCGAAGAGGCTGGACACCAGCCTGCCCTCGCTGTCGTAGTGCATCAGCACCATGGGGTCGTACCCGGCGGGCACGCAGCAGGGCGGGGGGGCGGCCTTGGACAGGGAATGCACTCGGGATTTGATCTGGGCGTGCATGCTGGCCGGTTTGTAGTTGTGGGGACAGGAACCCTCGCAGAACCTCATGTAGTAGCTGTTGGGGGCGATGACCCAGTCCGACCAGCCGATGTCCTGGAAGGAGACCTTCAGCGACTTCAGGCAGCACTTCCCGTCGCTCTTCCCGCACTCCTCCTCCAGCCCCCGGGCTCTCCTGGCCGCCCGCCGTGGGTTCTCCTGGGTTTCCACCTCCAGCACCAGCGTTTCCCCCTCGGAGGTGGCCAGGGCGGCCGAGACGTTGGYGGTGAAGTCCAGCTCCAGGCGCAGCGTGGCCTCGGTACCGGACACCCAGGGCTGGACGGCTGCTGTCAGGTCCAGGCTGCGGGAATCTGCATCCAGCTCTTGGCTCCGCAGGATCTGGGGGGTCCCCTCAGCTCCCCGCAGGGTGTAGATGGTGACCCGAGGTGGCACCGAGGCGCCGGGAGGGGACGGCGACTGCTTGAAGAGCTTCAGCTCCGCCCGTACCACCCGGAGCTGCCGGTGGAAATCCTCGGTGCGGGACAGCAGGAGGTGGTAGCGGTAAGGACCGCGGGGGTCCTGGTGTCCCTGGGCGTCCCGGTGTCCCTGGGGGTCCTGGTGTCCCTGCGGGGTGTCCGGCCAGCGCAGCACTGCGGCGACAGAGGGGACAGCTGATGTAAGAGCCAGCAATTCCCCACCAGCCCAAGATCGGGATCAGCTCCTGTCAGGCAGCCAAACCACCGCTCACAGGGAATCAGCCACATCCTGAGGAATGCTGGAGGTTCATCCCTATCCTCATCCTCAGATCCACCATCTCCCGGGACYCCCGAGCTGGAGGGTCTCAGTTTTCCTGGTGCCAGAGCAGGTGTCCCAGGACCCATTGGAGCACCCCCACCCCACGTTCCCACTGTCCCCTCCCAGCCCAAGCAGCAGGAGGGGAATATTTCCCTAAATCCCCCCAGATCCAGATAAACCCCCGAACAGGAGCTCAAGCTGGGGATCGAGGGATGGCACCTCCCTTCCTCCTCTCCGCTCACCCCCAAACCGCCCCGAGCCCCACTCCGAGCTCCCCGAGCTGTCGCTGATCAAAGCCTTCATCCCAAATCCCCTGATTTTTGGTGTTTTTAAGCAAAACGGCTCCAATGGTGGCTCCTCCCCGCTGCCAGGGCAAAGGGAGCAGCGGGATAAGGATAACCGTGGCCACCATGCTGCATGCCCGGTCATGTCCCGAGGCAGCGGGATGACATTCCCGAGTGCGGGACACGCTGCGACACACGCGTGTCCCGGGGGAATGAGGGTCGTGGGATGACACGGAGCCACAGTGGGCACTTACAGGTGGTGGTCAGGCGGTGCAGCCGCCGGGTCCTGGACACGGCTTGCTCCTCTTCCTCCTCTTCCCGGCTCCGGTTCCCCGCCAGCTCCGCCACTTTCTGCTGGTAGAGCCGCTGCGCTCTCTGGATGCTCTCCTGGTCCAGCTGGCGCCGCATGACGGGGGGAGCCGGCATTCCCAGCCGCTCCAGGATCTCTTTTTTGACGGCTTCCAACTGGAGCCTCTCCTGGTCCCACGTGTGGGGCCGGGAATCCACGCCGGAGAGGAGCACCAGGAGCTGGAGGCAGGTGAGGGCGGCCCCGACATCCCGCAGCGCTTTCGGCGTCGTTCTCCTCAGCATCCTGCAGAAAAGTGGTGATCCCGGCGCAGGATTTATTCCCGACTCTTGTGCCAAGGCTGGACGTGCTGCTGACGGAGGTGCTGCCAGGGGAATGAATGAAGAGGACCAGACCTGACTTTATAGGAGCCGAACTTTGCCCGCCCCCCGTTCCCCCTCCCCGTGCCCGGCGGGTGACGCCGGAGCGCACTTCCAGCAGGAATCTCTCCTCTCCCCCTGGGATTTCCAACAGGAGCTCTGACAGCGCTGCAGCCGGGTGATTTACGAGCTGGTTTGCAGCCGTGGGGATAAAAAATACGGGACACTCTTCCTCAGACACAAGCATTTCCCTTCCACCTCCCGTTTTCCCTAGGGATGGCACGGCTCGGGGAATCCCCCTCCATCACCCTGGCGGAGCGGGGCGACGGAGAGGGGATGATGTGCGAGGCGGGAGAGATGCGGGCAGCACTCCAAGCGTGGATTTTCCACCCTTGCATCCTCAGCCGCCTTCCCTGCCCGTCACCTCGCGGGTCCCTGTCATCGCACGGGGCTCATCCAGGCGCGCAGCAGCCGCTTTCCAAAGTCCCACTGGAGCGGGGATGAGGCAGGGAAGCGGCAGCCGGGCTGTCCGGCTCGTGTTTGCCGCGTGGCCGGAGGAGGGGAGGGATCAGCACTGGACCTTGTCCCACCGAAGCGGCTCCTCGGTGCAGGTGCGGCCGGGGGATGGGACACATCCCGTGTCTGGATCCTTCTGAAGCAACCGCGGCCGGGGTTACATCATCCCAAATGGAGCCAGCCGGGATGGAGCCGGGCATGCCGGGTGGCACCGATCCAACGGAGCCACGTGTGCCCGGCAGCACCGTGCCAGACGGGGGCTGGGGAGGAGGAAATCCAAAGTGGGAAAGAGCCACGGGGGCCAGCACAGCACCGCCCGTCTCCCAGCTTCTCCTCAGGGATGCTTGGACCCAAAAAMCCATGAGCAGCGGGATGAGAAGCTCCCGGTGGCATGAGGAAACGGGCAGGTCGCCCCGGCCCAGGCCGGGGCAGGCGAGGCCATCCCCAAATGTCCTGAAGCTGATCCAAGCGCCTGGTCCTCAGCTGTGCTCCCGCCAGGGATGAACGTGCACTAATCCCGTGATTTATGGCTGTTTATTCCCCGCTCCTCCTCGGGAGTCGGCTCCAGCCTTGCTCCGGCTTTTCTCCCCCGATTTCTCAAGGGGTTGCCTGAGGCAAAGCCCAGACCGAGTGTTTCACCCTAAAACACGGGAAAGGAGAAGTTTGTCAGGATGACCAGAGCCGTGTGGAGGGGATTGCTCCRGCTCCGGCTTGGCTGCTCTGCTCTGGATCCATCCTTGCAGCGGGATGGGTGAGGAGGAGCAGGAGCCCACCCAGATCCTCTCCCCATTTCTCTTCCCAGAGCACCCAGCTTGGAAGGAAACCCCACGTGTGGCTCACAGGGAAACCTCAGGTTTATCTCCAGGACTTCATCCCGTGTGGATTTGGGCACAATGAGTGGGACATTACCCATCCCTCTATTAGGGATGAACCTCCTCTCCTGGAGCATCTTCCCACAGGGAGTTCCCAGAGCACCCAACCCGCTGTGATCCCTCTCCCAGGGATTTTAGCAGCTGGATAGGATTTTATTTTATTTTATTTTATTGCAACCCTCCGGCTCACCCAATCCAGGGAAGAAAGGAGAGGGAGCATCACCCCAAGAGGACCACGGAGCCAGGACCATCGTGCCATTCCTCCCTCTCTGGACATCTCCATATCCATGGCAAGCTCYAGCCAAGCCACCAGCCCCCTCCACCACCCACACGGGGCCGAACGTGCTGATCCAGAGCCGAACCGGAGCCCCTCGGCACGTCCGGGCTCAGGAAGGGGCCCCGACCTCTCCGGTGACATTGAGCAAGACCCTACAAAACCCCACGAAATCCCGAGGTTCTGCTTTTGCAATGGATTTTCTGCCCGTGGGCGTGAGCCCCGTCCAGGAGTGACGGGCTCCCAGAGCGTCAAAGTTTGCCAGAGCCGGATGTTTTCCCYCCGAAAGGCGCCAGCCGTGGAAGCAGGAGATTTACAGTCCGGCAAGAGCCATAAAAGAGGGATTTTGGGAGCGGTGCTTTGACTCCTGAGTAAGCGATGATGAAATGTCCCAGCGTGTCCTCACCAGGCTGCAAGAGGGGATTGCGCAGCCTCTGCATCCCACGTTTCCTTGGCTCTTCCTGGACACGCTCGTTGGAAGGTCAGGTTTACCCAACGCCTCTTCCCCGCAGGATGAAGGTTCCTCTTCAGTTAGCTCATCCTGTGTGGATCCCTCACCTCGGCACAGCTCTCCCGGCGTGGATCTACAATGGGATTGCTGTTCCCAGGGACCTCAGAGCAGCAGAGATGGGCTGAGGGTGGGGAGGAGCCGATGCTGGGAAGTCCAGGAAAAGCTCAGATCGTGCACTGCTGAGCCTGGAAAGGTGTGGAAGTGCCCAAGGGCAGGCTGGACAGGTTTTGGAGCAATCTGGGCTAGTGGAAGGTGTCCCTGCCCGTGGCAGGGGATGGAAGGGGATGGGCTTTAAGGTCCCTCCCAACAAAACCATTYCATATAATATTCCATGAATAATGTTTTTCCCTTCTCCAGACGCTGATGGTCAGCGAGGGGCAYGGTGAGGACACACATCAGGGGGCTCCAGAGGGCTTCAATTCCCCAAAAAGCAGGAAACTCCCCGCAGCTGCTTGAGCCGGCAGAAACTTYGGGGTTTTTTGCAGAGTTCCTTATCACAAGTGGCCAGAGGGGAAGTGCTGCCCTCCAGATTTTAGGGCTATCAGTTCCTCACAGCTGCTGAGGCAAGGTGCCCAAAAAGGTGCCCAGAGACCGCTGGGAATCAGTGGCATCACCCTGGGACTGACAGAGCTGGGATCAGGTGCTCCCCATACCCTACAGGACCTCAGTGCTCCCCGAAACCACTCAGGCTGAGCAGGCTGGATGCTGGAGGGAGGATATTCCCTGGAAACAAGGCAATCCATGCTTTCCCACGGTGTCTTTTTCAACCAAAGGATGCCACCACATGAAGCTCCAAGCAGCCCTTTAGGGAAGATGGAGCTGGAGGCACCGTTGGCACCTCCAGGAAAAATTTGGGGTGAGAAAACCCTCGGCGAAGCAGAACCCGGATGGTCACATCCCAGGTGRGGTTTGCTCCATCCCATCCCATTTCAGGGCTGGAAGTGGGCACGGAGGGATGGGAGAAGGGGCTCTCCCTCCGCTGCCGGCGCGGGATGTTTGGGAAGCCGCATCCCGTGTTTTCCCAGCGCCGGCCGCCGTCACGATGAATCGGCAGAGTGGAAGCTGCGGGTGACCTTTGGATGTTTTCAAATCAAAAACAACCAGGACGGGTCAGGCGAGCCAAAAAAGCAGCTTTTGCCCCGTCGYAGCAGGAATCACATTTTTCTCCCTCTGCTCCGAGTTTACGGCATCTCCCAAACACGAGACTTCTGCTCCACTTGGACAAAGACATTCCTGCCTCTGCCGAGCCCGCGGTCAACGATTAACTCGGATTCCCAGCCCCCTCAGCCCGGGAAGCGCAGGAAATGCCTCTGATCCGACCACCAAAAATGGAAATCTGGCTTGGGAAATCCTCACCGGCCCCACGAACACCTTCCTCAGGGCAATGATTTGGGCACCGGGATGTTCCCTGGTTCCAAGGAGCATCTTTCCTGGATGGGCTCCCCGGACAGGGATTTCCAGGCGGGGTCTGTGCTCCGCTGAGGATGCTTTTGAATTTGCAGACATTAAGTATAATCCCTTGGGAGTGTCATGGAGTTGGACTTCAAGATCCTTGTGGGTCCCTTTCAACTCAGGATATTCAGGATGAGGATATTCAGGATCATTGGCAGGGAAGAAGCTCAGCCTGGGCAGGATTGATGTGGTGGTTATTGAAGTGGGAGCATCTTTCTGTTCAATCTCACTCTTCCAATGTGCCAAAATAGCCTTTTCCCTCCATTTTTGGGATAGATGCAGGAGGAGGTGCTCCCAGGCCAAGGCTCCTGGGAGCATTGTGATCCCTTGGGATGGTGGTGCTGAGCCCAGGAACGAAGCACAAAGCTCCAAGGGAGCCAGATGAGCTCTAAATCCTTCCTCCAAAAAGCTTTCTAACACTGAGCAGGGGGGAAAAATGGATGGAGGGAACCAAATCCAACCTGGGCACATCSCAGAGTAGCACCTCTTTTACCAAGGAAACCCTTAGGACACAATAAAAGGGAAGAATAACCCAGAGAGCTCATTAAAACTGTAGGATTTTGAGTCTGGATGCTTTAAGTGGTGGGAAAAATGATGAAGAAAACCAAATCCAACCCAGGCACATCCCAGAGCAGCATCCCTTTTATCAAGGAAGACACTACAAGGGAAGGACAACCCCAAAACCTCCTTAAAACTGCAGGATTTTAAGAGCCTGGATGGTTTTTGAGGCACAAGGCACAATCTTGGACGAGGAATGAGGATGGAAACCGCTGGAGAACTCGGGGAAGTCGCTGTTAATCCAACCTCCAGCAGAAACAAACGTATTTATTTGTGAACCCGGACAAGGATCAGGCTCCACGTGCCCATCAGGAGGGAATTAGTCACCGGAGTGTGACTCGGGAAAGGGTTGTGTACACAGGGCAYGTCGCTCCCGCACGGAGCATCCACGGCAGCGGGAAGCAGCTGGAGAGGAGCAGCGAGGAGAGATTTTTCCCCCCCRGGCTGGAGCCGTGACGCTGGCTGGGAAGTGGCCGAGAAATTCCCATCCCCGCAGAGGAGGTCGTTGGAGAATATCCATCTGCATCTCCCGGATCCGGGCGGCAGGGAAAGCCACGGTGAGGAGCCCTGGAATGGGGAAACAGCCAGAGCATCATCCCTGGCACGGGAAGCTCCTACTGGGAATTGCGCGCTGTGCCGGGAGCCCCAGGCGCTCATCCCACGGTGTGAGAGGCAAGGAATCCTGCCCTGGGACATGCCCTGGGACATGCCCCGGGATATGCCCCGGGATGTGCCCACACACGCCTCCCCAAAGGCAGCCAGGGCTGCTCGGAGCGGGCAGGAAATTCCAACCATTCCCCCGCACCAGACCCGCAGCTGCAGGGTTGGGATGGAGGCTCTGGGGACCCCTCGGGCCGCACCTTTGCCGGAGCTGGGCTTTGATTTGCAAGCTGGGAAAACACGGAGCGGGAGCTGCCTGCCAGATGGACGCTGCCCAAAAATCCCACCTCGTTTAGGAAGGGGTTTGGAAGGYGGGAGGAGAAAAGTAGGGGGAGCGGAGTAGGATGTTGGAAGAAAGGATTAAAATCTGCGAGTCCACCACCAAAGGGATTTCCTCCATGGAYCTCTCTGGATGTCCACCAAGGAATCCAAGCGGGATGCTCCACGAGGAGGCTCCTCACCAGGGATGAAACCTTGGGATCTGTCCCTCCGGAAGGTTCTGTTTGTAAAATGACCTCATCAGCACATGACTTATCCTGGGAATGACATCACCCTGGGCACACCGTGCGGGAAAAGCTTGTCACCTTATAAAGGGAATTCAAAGGGGAGTGATGTCATCGAGGGTTGGCTCACGAGGGAGCCCGCGGCCGCTCCAAGGAGCTCAAATCCCGGCTCACCTGCCAGGGAGATCCCAAACTTCCCGGTGCCTGGCGTGTGCCGGGTGTTGGTGGGTGGAATAAAAGCTCCGTCTCCAAGAAAAGGCTGGAGAGCTCGGCAAGATCACCATGGCAGCTCAGAGAAAAAAATCATTCCTAGAGTTAGGGCATAAAAAAGACAGAGAAGAAGCGTGGATTCCATAGGAACARTGAGGTTTTCCTTTCTGATCGCTGCTCCAGACACAAATCACCAGGAATTCCCCRGAGCAGGAGCACAGCTTTTGGGCTCAGACCACGGTGTGACCCCCTGAGCCCCATCCCGGGGTACCCCGGGTTTGGTCTGGGTTTTAACCTCGATCTTAGCAAAGCCRTGCCTTGGGGAATGGATCCAACTCCGTCTTGCTCCACCTGCATCCCACGGAGCCGCTGAGGGGTGACACCAACACCCCAGCACAGGATTGTGCTGCGGGACCTGCGGCTGTCCCTTCACCGGGGACATTCCCTGTCCTGCCACCTCTGCAACACCGGGAAAATCGGGACCAGGAGGAGCCCCCAGGACCATGCTGGAGCTGTGGAGGGGTTGTACCCTCTGGCTGTGCCGGATCAAGCTGGAGCTATCCGGGTGTTGCTCCCTCCTGGAGCTGTGGAGGGGTTGTACCCTCTGGCTGTGCCGGATCAAGCTGGAGCTATCCGGGTGTTGCTCCCTCCTGGATCAACCAGGAGCTGTTGGACGTGTTGTACCCTTCATCCTGCCCCGGATCACGCCGGAATTGTCCCGGATCAAGCTGGAGCTGTGCAGAGGTTGTACTCTCTGGCTGTCCTGGATCGACCTGGAGCCATCCAGGTGTTGCACCCTCCCCCTGCTCCCGATCCAAGTGGAGCTGTGGAGCACCCTCGGCTGTCTCGGGGGTGACACGGAGCACGGCGTGCCTGGATGGCAGCACCATCTGGTGGCACCAGCCCTCCCAGCCAGCCCAGTTCGCTCCCAGTCAGGACCAGTGGTGGCAGGAACCGGGAGAGAGAAGCCTTAAAGCCGCCAGCACTGGACTTCCATCCCCGGAGGGGGTTAAAAGGTGTGGATGTGGCCCTTGGGGACACGATTTAGGGCAGCGCCGGGGGKAATGTTTGTACCGAGCACCACCTTTAGTACCAACAGGACACGTGGAGCCAGAGTTAAACTCTTTATTTCCTTTGAAACAGGGGTTTCAATCCTCAGTTACAAAGTCCAGTCTGGCAGTACAAGCTGGGAGCGCGTCACTGGTCCCTTCTACGCCACAGCCCTTCCGGGACACACGGGATTGTTGGGATTTACAAGGCACTGCAAGAACACACGGAGAGAACAGAAGCCCCGACGGATTGGGATTGGTGCTCCAAGAGTCCCGACAAGCACGAGGGTGGTGACACCTGAGATACCCACACAGACACTGGTGGCTTCACGAGGGACACACGGAGGAGCCGAGGGCTGAGCGACGCTGGGAAAGGGTCTGGACAAACACCTCGGTCARGGAGGACCAGGAAAACCCTCAGGAATGGGGCCAACCCAACCAAAAGTGAGAATGAAGTAGCAAATCCTGTTTGTTCCCTCTGTCAGGCCCGTGTGTGTGTGTGTGTCAGCAAACCTGGGGAACTCAGTGCGGAATCTCTTGAGGAGCATCCACGGATAATAACGGGGATTCCCACCAATTCAGGGCTTCCCAGCCCGATTTTTCCACCCACACGTGGGCAAATCCGTCCCCATCCTCACCATTCTGCTTCCCAAACGTGAGCCCAGCACAGGACAAGGCACTCCCTGATCATCAAAGTAAACATTTGTGATTTAAGAGGCTGGTGCAATAGAAAACCTGAAGGTGGACTGAAGTACCACGGAGTTTTCTTTAAGGGCAGTGATAGTTTCATTTCCCATCTTTAATTCCTGTTCATGGGGGAGGCATTTCCTTCCCTACTTTGTCTTAAAATAGACTGAGCCAGAAGCAGGTCCCAGGTTTCAATGAACACCTCAAAGAATTAACAACATCCTCAGCTTTGGAGCTTTGGCAGAATTATCACTTYCAGCACATAAGACACTCATCAGACAGGAATACAAGGGGTTTTTTTTATGAAAAAGTGCACTTTATACTGCAAAAAATTAGGGATTCTGGTGCAAAAATAACAAATCCATCTACATCAAGATGAGTATTTATGATATCGACAAGGGGGGGTTTTCTCGAGGTCAATAAAGTTAGAAAGAGCCTTTGCAACTCTGAAATTCCTATCATTAAAATAAAATAAATCGTTAAAATATTATTGGATAAAGTATTAAAGGAGGTAAGAGGGAGGAAGTTACTTTGGGAAAGGATCTGTACAAATTAATTGCTGACAATTTTATCTGCGCTGTGGGGGGAGATCTGAAAATCAGAACGCAAAAAAGCCCCCCACAAAGTACTTTTTATGCCTGAACATCCTGATTTTCAGTCAGTTTTCAGGCACCACCGCTCCCTCCCGCAGCAGCTCCGTGTCTGAGCCTTGGCTGGAGCGAGAAATCCAGGAGAAATCCAGAAGTTAAAAAGACTCAGGAGYCACCAGGAATTAAACCACAAACCCCCATGGCCAGACCATCCTCGCTGCTGCAGCTCCTGTGGCACTGGGGACTCACCAAATTCCCTCATTTCCAGGGTTTTCCCATTTTTGGTTTGAAGAAGCTCCTCCTCCTGCAATTCCTAAAAAATCCATTAAAAAATCCACCCGCCAGGGCAACGAATCAGAGAATCCCAGGATGGTTTGGGCTGGAAGGGACCTTAAAGACCACCCAGTTCCAATTCAACTCAAGATTATTTGAGTATCAGAAGAAACTTCGGCGGATTTTTCACTTTTTTTAGACTTTTCCTTACCAAACCCAGCAACACTGGGAGCCTGTGCTGTCCGTGCAGGCCTGGAAGCTCCTGGGTTTTTATTCCAGTGGCCTGGAATGATCCCCTGTGCCAGCTGCTGAGGCACTAAGAGGTTAAATATCGCCTGGGGAGACACAGGCGGGGTTGGATGCTACATCTCCATCTGACCCCAGGTGAATTCAGACACAAAGCACCTTTTCCCACCTCATTTTCCACAGCACAATTCCTATGGAGGTGATAATCGACACAGCTCAGAGCCCTGGCTCAAGGAATGTTTTCCTGCCATGGGCATCACCCAGCCAAACACCATCCCCGTGGCTCCAAGGAAGCATTTAGCCCAAATTTCCTCCTTTTTGGGGTGAAAGCAGAGCAACTGTTAAGTTTTTTTATGATGTCTTAAAACTCCCAATGCCCCCAGCCAGGTCCCTCCTGGAATAACTCTGGAAGCTCAGCAGTTCCTGGCTGCAGTCTCATGTCACAACCACACTCAACACCTCGAACCCTCTTCCTGACCTTTTCATCCTTTCCCACCTCTCCCACTTTTTGGGAGGCAGCAACCAGGTTGGGGAATACTCCAGATAAGGTGAACTGCTCTGTAGGAGCTGACAGACTTCGATGTTTTCTCCCAAAAAACTGGCCCCCCAAAAATTCCAAACAGCACCAGGTGAACACCCTTCAACCACATCACAGAACCCCTCAGGTTGGGAGGAATCCCTAAGGATCATCAAATCCCACGTGAATCTTTGAGGTCAAGAACTTTCCAAGCTCCCAGTYCCTTTTTCCTGGGGTTGTAAAGCAGATTCCCACGTTTAATTCATCTCCCGACAGCAGCATCACCAAATTAAGACATTTATGAGTATCTGGAGTTCCTCAAAATCCTCTGCAGCATTTTAGGACCGAAACAATTCAATTGTCATCCCAAACCTCCCCAGTCCCTGCTCCAAGCAGATAAATGACATCAGACCCAATCCAGCAGAACCTCCCTAATCCTCTCTTCCACACCAAAACTCCTCAGCCCCGTTTCTCCCTGAACCTTTATCCCCAGAGACAATTTTGCAGTCGCAGCATCCTAAAATTTCACCAGTTTTTTACATTTTTTTTCCAAATTACAGGCACAGGAATCAACACTCCACCTGAACTTCCTACATTTTTACTCACTAGCACAAAGGTTTTGGGGTTGGCAACAAGTCTCCCAGTCAGTGCAAATTAGCAAATTCTATTAATTGATGTTCTGGAAAGCAAATAGGATTACACAAAACATCAGCTTTTTTGAAACTCTGCATCAGCTTGATGTCCTATTCCCAAAGAAAATATGGACCTATATAGGAAAAGCTTTGTCAACTGAATAAAAAATTTTTAGGAAAAAAAACCCCAAAAGTATTTAATTTAGGTCATATTAAATAAAATTAGTTTAATGCCATTTTTCCCAAGTTGGGCTACAGGAAATTTCTCTACCACCAAGACACCCTTTACAAACACAGCCTCGGGACTAATTCTCAAAACCCCCCAAAAAAAGAGTATAAAATAAATTATGTTTTCTAAGGAACTGATCACGTGGAGCTTCCCAAAAACAGATCAGGAGGAAAAGCACAGCTCGAAGCAACACCCAAAGCAAAGTATTCCCAAAAAACGGGATTTTTAATGCTGACACGCCCAAGGCCAAGCACTGCAGTCCTCAGGACTACAGCAGGCACRGAAACTGGCTCCGGATTTTCCCCTGGAACAGCAGAGAGCACCCAAAAAAGGAATATTTTTAGGTGCTGAACAGGATATAACTCCACAGGCTGAATAAACCAGTGTGGGAAGACGCTCTTCCCACGRAACTGCTGCTGTCTGTGCTCCCTGCTGATGCATTTGGAACCACCAACCACATCCAGGGGGATCTCCAAGGCTCCAAGRGATGCACAAACACCCAGCAGACAGGGATAGACAGGGAACGTCTCACTCTGGGACGCTGATCCCTAACGGAGCCCACTCCGTGTCCCGCTCCGAGCCCAGGGCGAGGGACCCTCTGGTCCTTCCCACCCCTGCTGGGATTCCACACTTGGAATTTTGGTATGGCCTCACCAATCTGCTGATCTTCCATTTCACCCACAGCTATGTTACAGGTAAATTAAATAGCTTTACTGGGAATTGCTCCATCACCAAACTCCACGGGATACGCGGATACTCCTCCTTTCCAGGTTTAGCAGCTACGAAACACCCAGGACAAAAACTTCTCACCAACAAAGGAATAATCCTAAAAGGAAAAGGAGCTCAACTAATCACAAAAAAACGTGTCAAACCACGAAGACTTCAACAAAATATTAAATAGAATAAATTACTAATCAGAAAAGTCTGACAAGTGCTACCTCGGACTCGATGGGAACGACAATATTTCACTTGAAGGCAAATTCCTTTGAGCAGGAAAGCCTGGATAGTGAATACAGAGCGAATTTCCTTGGATCTATCCAAAAATCTTCCTGCACAGGTGCCCTTAGCGGAGTTTTTGCAGCTGCAAAGTCTCAAGGGTTCCAAGGAGTGGTTTGTCCTTTGTCACCAGACTTCTCCTGGCAAGCTCAGGGCAGCTCTCACTGAGAGTTACAATATCAGAGCCAGTCAGCACCAGAGAAATTCAAATCGTGGTATTTTAAAACCTTTCAAAATGTTGTTTTATATATATATTTATATATATTTGTAAAAGTATTCACTCAAATCACAGACTTCTTCATTTAAGTGACCTCTCAACGAGACCTCAAGTACCAATTTTGTGTCTGTTCCTGCTGTAACATCGTCTAGGTTTTATTGGAATCTCATAACTTGGCAGCAAATCTCCACACACACGACCAGCATCACCCACCTGCTGAGATCCTGCGTGGACCCTTCCCCAAAACAATTCCTGGGGAAKTCCACACAAGCAGCACCACTTTGCACCCTCCCATTGGGAGGGGGACACTGAGAAAGAGCCTGGAATCCTCACTCTAAGCAAAATTCCTTGATTTCAAACCATTGCCTCTGGTTTCCAGGCAGCGGGATCAGGCTGAAGATTTGAGATTTCACTTGGCAGGATGTCTTTTCATCTGCATTTTTATGCCTCCACTCAATCACGGTGGAATTGGAATTTCAGTTAAATATTACTCTCCTAACCTGGAACGAGAGGGAAAATTTGCAGCTAAGGAAGTTATAAATTACTCAGCCCTCACCTTAAAAACAACAGCGAGCACCAAGAGTCCAGGATAAGGATCTCCTGTGGAGAAAGTGGCTTCCAGCAAAGCTCTTTAACCACTAATGATTTGTTTTAGACACACTTGAACCGAGGTGGTTGGTACAGGAGGTACACGGTTGACTYGAGGGAGGGAGGTGGCCAAGAGAGAGGCAGGAAAAAGACATTTGGAAAGATTTAGGAGTTGGGCTCCGAAAAATTCCAGCTGTCTCCTGCTCCACGACAAAAGGAACCCAAACAYATCCCTGCTGCTGCAGCTACACTTAAGCAGAGACCCTACGGATATTTGGAGGATGTGGGGTGAGGAATCAGTGCCTAAAATCATCTTCCATTTCAGCAAAGCAACTTCAGGCTCCTCATCCTCACCAACCTCTGTTTTCCAAGACGATCCCACGCCATTCCGACTCTTTCCGGTTGTCCTTCCATATTATAACCTCTAATTTGGGTCAGAGAAGGGGAAAACAAACCCAAAATCAACTGAAAGCAAACCTTTCAACTCAAGAATTGGTCATGAGAAGACTGGGGTGATCAATTCCCTGCACCTGAAGGCCAAGTCCGGGTGAGGAACTTCCCACGGGCGCCGGATTGGGCAGGTGAGGATCCATCCCCTGGCTGCCAGGGAAGCTCCCAGCACACACACTTCAGGAATGAGGAGCTGCAGGTGTTTTAAGGAAGAAAGTTTGAATCCTTTGTTGCTTAGGCTGAAACTCACAGATTTGACAAAAACCCGTCCATTTCTAGAAGTGGAATTTGTGGAATTTTCCTTTTTTTTTTTTTTTTTTTTCTGAGGTCTCCAATTCTGGGTCCGGAATCGGTTTTTTTCTTCCCCCAGTACTTCGGCAGTGGGGAAAATTATGGAAGTGCAATACTAGGAGAGCTCCTGCCCAGGTTCAGTGTTCATGTTGACAATTGATTTTGTCTTCAGAGTGCTCCAAAACATCCAGCATTTCCTCTATGATGGCCTGGAGGGCCCGGCCCAGCTGTTCTGCGGAATATGGTTTTCCCAGCGGAGGCACGTGGACAAACGCCGACCTCCCACGGCTCTGGTACAAGGAGGTGTAGTAAGTGAAGTCACAGAGGTATCTGGAACACAAAAACAGAKATTGTTTGGTATAAAAAAAGTGATAAACACAGATAAAATAAGCTGTATGTTCCTATCGTTCAGCATCACGGCGACATCCTGGGATTTAGGGGGATAAGGTGGAATACGAGCCAGGAATTGTGAGTCTGATTGTTCTAATTAAATCTAGGACAAAAAGAAGTGAAGATCCCTCATGAAGGGAACACGTGTGACAGGGTCACATGAGGTTGTGGCYGCCCCRTCCCTGGCAGTGCCCAAGGCCAGGCTGGACAGGGCTTGGAGCAACCTGGTCTAACGACAAAAGGRCATACAACTGGAAGACTTTTGAGGTCCCTCCCAACCCAACCCATTCCAGGATTCCCTGACTCTGCACGCTGCAGCGTGACCCCCTATCCCCGTGGATCATCCCGTACCTGCCAGCATCCTTGGAGATGGTGACGGTGACATCCAGCCCCAGGGCTGAGACCCTCCTGCACACGGCGTCCATGTCGATGATGGAGTCGATGCACTCGGGGCCGCCCTCCACGCAGCACTGCGAGCCCGGGCAGAAGCGACAGTTGTCCAGCCCCTTGTAGCCCACGTTGTGGCCACACTTCTCCAGGGTGACAGTCGTGGCCATGCCCGAAACCCCCACGTGAACCACCAGCTGCCAGGGAAAAGAGGCAAGTTAGGTCGTGGAAAATCCACAGGCTGATCCTTGCSGGACGCTTCCAGCTCGGGATATCTCTGATATCTGTGCCTGCCCTGGTACCCCATTCCCTTGTCCAAAGCCCCACTCCAGCTCTCTTGGAGCCTCTTTAGAGACTGGAAGCCTCCTCACATCTTAACACCATCCTGTCATCATGTTCATGGAATCACGGAATCCTGTGGCTTTAGGGACTGGAGTGGCACTCAGTGCTCTGGGATGATTGGTGGTCAAAGCTTGGACTCGACCATCTTGGAAATCTTTTCCAATCTAAATGATTCTGTGATATGATTATTAAGGTCCTTTACAACCCAAACCATTCTGTATTATGATATTTAAGGTCTTTTCCAACCTAAATGATTCTGGGATATGATCTTTAAGGTCCTCTCCACTCCAGACCACTCTGGGATTCCACGATTCTACTCCCAGTTACCGATGGAGGTGTTACAGGGATTCTTCCACGAGTACCAGGGGAACGAGGCATTTTATCATGGGTTCAGCACAGCACAGTTCTTCTCGTTTCACCCCCTCCTGACCTAAATTGTGATTTAATCAGGGTAAAAAGGAACGTTGGCAGGTTCACAGCTGCTGGAGGAGCCCAGGTGGCACAGACAAACCACGAGCTGTCTAGACAGCCCTTTGCAGTGGCCTCTTCACACCCACTGCTCCTGTGAACTGGAGCACTCCRAGCTGTAAAATCCTACAAATTCACATGTTCTCACTACAAAAGAGGAAAAGATCCAGCCAGGGACTACCAGGCTCAAGGAACACTTTGAAAAGGAGACTTCACATGATGCCCGCTGCAGATTTCAACCCTTTGCTGGGTGTTTTTTCCTCCTTYTACTCACTCACTTGGGGACTGTGCTTCTTCCACAAGGCAGGAATGAGTCTCTGCACTGTCTGGTACTCAACAGGGACTTCATAGACGTGCAGATCCACGTCATCCCTCAGTCCCAGCTTCTCCAGCTCCTAAAAACACCAGGAAAGCAACAAAACCAAGATGGTCACACACGAGATGAGCAGAGGATTTACATCTGGAAGGTTTAATGGYAGAGAGAGGGACTAATATCAATTTACACCAGGTTGTATAACCTCATAAACAGCACCTGGAGTGAGTTTACAGCAACCACTGTAAAAAAAAAACCTCATAATGGGAACAACAAAGGCATCTCTCCACCTGTGTGAAGAGTTTCACCCACAGAACCGTTTGCCTGGCTCTKATGTGTGTGTAACAAAGAAATCAACATTTAACTGACAACAGTTATCAGCAACACCCACAYTCCAAGGGAAGGTTGGCTCCGTTATTTATAGAGGGAGAGAGTCATAATCCCTACTCCTTGCAAGGGGTGACAAGGTAGAGAAGGTAGAACTGGAAGGATTGTATCCATCATCCRGGAGTGCTGGCCTGGAGAGTAATTTCACATTTATTTCCAGGTAAAGAGCTCTCAGGGCTGGGTGACAGCACTGCTGATTCAACTAACACAGCAAATTATTTCTCCCTCTATAACATGAGAACATCCCAAACATCCTGGCAATAAACGGAGCCAATTTCCTTTAAACCTTTTAAAACACAAAGTGTCAGTTAAATACCTTGCAAAAACTTTAAAACCAGAAGAAAGGGTGGGTTTTTCCCCCCTAGTATTCCTGACTAGAAAAGCACTGTTTGATCTCAACACTTGGAGTTCCCCCTACACACAGCCCATGGTTCTGGATGCTTCTCCCATGCTCTTCTTTGCTCTGTGTTTGGCTCCAGTCGGAGCTTTGCTCATCTGCTGCTTCAGAAGTGAAACCTCTCAGAGCCACGAATCCCAAACTTCCAAGAACTCGAGGATACACCTACACGGTCTGAAGCCTCTGGAAAAAATGGTTCTTAAACCAAACTATCAGCTGAGCCCAAACTTTGGAGCCAGGTAACACCAGGAGGCATTTTTCCAGTGGGAGAAGCAACTTTGGCCATCATGTTTAATGAATTCCTGCAGCATCTAACCTGGATCAAGTTTTCCTCTTGKCACCAAACGTCCAAAATAGCTGTTCTTATGGATCTGAGGTAGGAAGAACTAAGAGCCACCAAACTACCAAAGGACATTTCAAAATATTCCTGAAGTTATCTCTATTCCAGGCTTGGATTTGGTGATCAGAGCCACGAGCTGCTCTTTGAAGGAACTCTCAGGCTTTATTCTCCTACTTACAAACTTCAGGCCAAGCAGTGCAGATGAGCTCTTTTCACTCTCAAACCTTGTATCCCCCTAGGTTAAAAATTAAAAATTAAAGACACTTGAAAGGAGAAGACAAGTTGAGGTTTTAGGCCTCCCCCATATAAATGTGAGCAGTGTCTTGCTATCGTTTTTCTGTGTYGTTATCAGCATGAGTGGTTTTCTACTGAGGAAAAAAACACCTTCCACACTTGTACAGCCAAACCACGGCAATGTAACAAGATTTAAGATAACTAAAACACCCAGAAAGGCAAGAGTGAGACTTTCACAGACCAGCAGATATGAGCAACAATGATAAATCACTCGCTCTGGCTCCCAGGGCAAGGCTGATATTAAAGCCTTGCTGTATTGATTAGTGTCTGGCACACTCAGACATTCATTACCAGAGATGGATGTAAGTGATGGTTCATCACAGCCTCCTTTACACAAATCTGCCTTCAAAACCTCCCCTGGTTTATGTGGAGCCTTAATAAAGTAAAGGAGTTTACAAACGAGAGCATTCAAACACGAGTCAGCCTCTTCAGGAAGAGAATAAACACTCTTCAGGAGTGTTAATTGGTTGGAATTCATCACCACTTCTSTTAAGGAGAAGTGATGCTCCTGAAGATGAAGGATTAGGAATGAAACAGCTCCTAAAGATGAGTTTGAGGGTGGAAAGTTTTACTGGATGAAAAGAATGAGCAGAGAGAAACCTCCCCAGCGACAACCACCAGTTAAACCTTAACTTTACCAATCCACAACTTGTCTTTTAACCAACCCCAGCGCTCCATAATGAAGATGTTTGTAACCCCCCCCTCCCCAACTTCTTCCCCCCAGCCCTGTCTACCTGACAAACACAGCAAACTGAACATGTGTGACCGATTCCCTGACCCCTCCACAATGCTGCTCTTTGTGAGCCTCTAATATCCTTATCAGGTCTGTCTAGACACCCTGACAGCAATTGTCCTTCCTAATGTCAAAACGCACTCTGACCTCTCTCCTCCTCCTCCTCCTCCTCAGCCAGAAGCACTCGGGGGGGGGATGAAGGCAGGAGCCCAGCAGCTTCACAGTCCACAGGTCACACCTGTGTCTACACCTAAGTCACAGCAGGGAGGGCAGAAAACGCACTGAGAAAAGCCCATTTCAGTAACTTTTCCCTCGAAGTCCCTCCCCGGCAAAAATGGCACCCCAAAAAAATGGAAATCCTGAAATGAAATATTAAAATGATGAAAACAGAAARCTGCAAATCCACGTTAACACGGAGTATTTGTGCTGTAAGCCTTAAAATGAAGCAGAAAGGAGTTATTCTTCCTGCTGCACTCACAGCAAAGCTCTCCCCCGTGTGTAAAAATCTAAACATTTCATTGGGGTTTTCTGGATGAAATTGTCAAACATTTCATTTCAGCAGCACTATTAGATTGCTGCTGCCACTATTCAAGGTACCCATGTGTAAAAATCAGTCAGCTTGCAAAACCAGACAGGAATTCACTGCAGGTCCAGGGAAAACTCACACCGTATCCGCGTCCTGCGGAAGAAGCCAAATAAAACCCAAAAAGACTGAGGGGGGGTGTAAAAAAAAAGCAGCAAATTTTATCCTCGGGACGCAGCGTAATAAAAGATGTAATAAACCAGAACTAGCTTAGCCCTAAAGCTAGGAAGGATTTACAAAGATTGTTTAATTGATTTTTCTTCTATTAAAATGCAGATCACACCGTCTGGGATTCGGGAACTCAGACACGCCTTTGTGTCCACTCCGCTCCATGAAGTCCCCGTCTGAAACTTGCACAATGCCCACCTCGCCTGGGCTCAAAGACATGCTGTTCCTTTTTTGTCTGGGCCTCTGGGGGCTGAGACAGGGGAAGGAAAGGCAAATCCTCCCCGCTGCCTCCCAGTTGATGTTTTCAGTCACAATAATCCGTGAGCGACGGAACGGGACCCGGAGCCTCCGACGCGGCTCCGGCTGGAGTTTGTACTCAAAACACCCCCAACTCTTGAGTTTTATCCACTCAAAACATCCCCCGAGCCCCTAAAAATGGATTTGAAATGGAGGTGATGACTTCATCCATCAGCCACACAGCTGAGCAGCCACCAGAGCCTCGAGCTGCCGGGCTGAAGGAGCTGTTTCTCTTTAGGTTTGTTTTTTTAAGCAACATCACAACACCCACCACTCCTCCTGCTYCAGAAACACCCTTTTGTCTGTCTCCTCTAAAATAAAAGCAGCTATTTACACGACACCAGCAAGAACAAACCAAATCAGTGAGCCTCACTTCTGAATTTTAGGAATGTCCTGTATTTTTCTTCCCCATCCCCGACCTGTGTATCCCTCCAAACCGACCCGAACTCAAATATATTCATTCCCAAAAAGCTCTGGGAGGCAAAGGTTCTGTCTTCTCCTACCAGCCAACACATTAGACAGCTGGACATTAGTTGGCTGTAATTGATTAGAGTTTGTGATTTAATTTAAAAGCATTCGAAAGAAGATATTAATCTCAGAGCTCTGAAGGGGAGAGAGGCGTGCTGGGGAGAAAAATAGATTTAATTCCCTGGGTAACTGTACTAAAAGGTACCGTGGAATTCCCAGTAGCTTTGTCACAAACCCCACCCAGAAGCGACAAAGAAGGAAGAAGTGGGATAATGTGGCAGCACCATCCCTGCAAAAAGTGTTTTTACAGCAAAGAAGCTTAATTCTGTTGGAAAGAGCTTAATTCCTTCTTCTTGCCTCATTTGTGGGATATCAGCCTCACACAGATGAACTTCCGGGCACAGGGTGGGATTTTGGGGTGTCTGTGCAGGGCCAGGAGTTGGACTGGATGATCCCTGTGGGTCCCTTCCAGGATATTCCAGGATTCTAGGAGTGTTCTCGTGCAGATACAGAGCTACAAGTGGCACAAACTTGATTTGTTTGAGCAGGTAGGACCTGCAGGAGCAGCATTTCCCCACGAGCTCTCCTGTCCCCAGCAAGGTCCAACTCCAAGCCAAGCAAAGAGGGGTGATCCAAGGGGGAAAAAGGAGSCAGCAGTGGCTGCTTTGCCTTGGAATCAGATTCTTGACACTCAGACAACTCCACAGGACACTCAATTCCACAAAACCACCAGCTGGAAGTCACCTCATGGATGAGACTCGGTTTAAAGGTGAACCAACTGGCCCAGCTTCAAGTTAGAACAGAGAGAAAAACATCCAAATTCCTCTGGATTGGTTGGTTGGTTTGTTTATTTTGAATGCTCCAGGGCAGAGGAAGATTCCAAGCTCCCTGCCCCATTTAAAATCATCCAAAGCTAGGAATTCCTTACTTGCCTCAGCTACATTAACTCAATCTCATTAAACTCTACCAGCTAAGGGATTGTTTCCTGAGCAGGGAATCAAACATTATCCAGCTGACCATCTGGATATCTGCAGTGAGCTCTGTTAATAAACTGGGGAAGAAGTTGTAAGTTTTAAAAAAAGAGCTGAAACCCCAGATTTGTAGGGATTTGTTATCTGGTTTGACTCCCTAAGAGGAAAATTCAGGGGTTACCTGCACTGCAATCCAGCTGGCGTTCACAGCGTGTTCTCCAAACGGCCCAAACCCTGCAAGAGAACAAAAATTCACAGCTTTGACTCAACTTCAAGTTGCAAAGAGGTTTGTGCTTTCCTGGTTTAGTTATCCCGAGAAAAACCCCCCCACTTCTACCACTCAATCCTTATTTCTTCACATCCAAGGATCAAACAAGACACTCGCACCAAATTATTTSAACTACAGCCTTGTACAGTGAAGGAAACTTGAAAAGAAACCCTTTTTTTTCCCAACAGACACTTGGGGGAGAAGATTTTTTTCCTTCCTGCCCAGGTTAGAAAAACTTGTTATGAACAGATAACTTGCCCGACGCCACGGAATTAGAATCATGATTGGATTTTCTATTCCTGATTGCTTTAGCCCACAGCAGATGCTTCCACAAGCCTGTCTCAAATGTTCCTTCTCCACTCAGGGTCTTCTCCAAGATCTTCGTTAGCACTAATTACACCTCACAGGGAAATAAACAGAACTGTTGACAACCCACCCACACCATAGCAAAGGCTACCCAGGCACTATCAAAAATACTTCCCTCACCACCTCTAAATTCCTAATGAATAACTTTAGAGTTAACTGGTAATCCATAACATCTTTTTCCTGAGCAAGCACACAAAGGTTGGGCAATTTATCTGGGCGTAATGTCGATATGCTTTAATTTAAAATGTCAGCGTTGCCCTCCGAGCCTAATGCAATTAGGAGACATAAATTCTGCCCAGCCCCTGAAAGGATCCGAGAGGCACCACAAATATTAGATGACACCTTAATGGAAATGTTGCATTTGCCCTCACCAGCCRGGCTGAGGTGATGCTGCACAGGAGGAATTTCCCAAGCGTGGGCTCGTCCACGCCCGTGGATCTCGACCCAGCGCTGCCAAAATAAATATTCCCACAAAATCAAGGCGTTGGGGTGTTTTCCTGYGAGCAAAACTCCAGGGGTGTGAGACAATCTACCCCAGGGGAGCAAGGCACATCAGTGCCTTTCCAGCTGTTTCTGCAAGTCCTACACGACTCTCTGGAAACAAGCACTGTGACCTGCTAAGTTGAACTCCCAAATAAAGCATAATAATCTTACAAAAGAAATGAAATCCATATTTTAACAATTCRGCCACGGGAAAGGCTGAAATTCCACAGGTGCCCAGGCACAGGACACGATTCCCTTGCTCCGCGTCCCAAGGCAAACTGGCACAAACACAAGTGGGGTTATCGCTGCTCTGACTCATCTCCTGCCCAGATCCCTCGTGTTATCCCTTCCTGGGAACATAAGGAACTTTGTCGGCAGCATGCGGCCCCACGGAGCGCGGCACATCCACCACAGGGCCCTCCAAGGCTCATTAGCAGTAAACCAGCTGCGGGGATCGTGATGGGATTATCTCCTTAACGAGTTCTAAAAAAGAAATTGTGCACAAATAACGCTTATCCTCGGCCAGCACAGGCTCGGAACCGAATGGGAACACGACACCACCCCTGGTTTTAAACGGAATTCGGCATGACACCGATGACATTATCAAACASGGGCAGAGCTGACAAGGCAACCACTGCATTTCGTAACCAGACTTCCCTGTAAAAAAAAAAAAAAAAATAAAAAAGGGAAAAAGAGCGTGGAGAAGCCTCGCAAGCAGCAGAACGTCTCCTGACGCAAGTTTTCTGTTTAGTCACCGCCGGGTTTGGGGTTGGGAAAGGCAGGATTTGCCACCTGCTTTCTTGGCTCCCCACAACTGTTCCCTGGAAAAGGCACTTTGCCTGCAATTACGACCGCTCCAGCGCGTCGCCGCCGAGCCCCCGCTATTCAAACGGCCTCAACTTCAGCTGCTGGGGGGGAGACCTGAATAGTTTGGGCGAGTTCCCCATTTGTCACACAACGGCCTCACCCACAAATCACCCCGAGCGGCCTTTGTACCCCGCGAAGAGCCTGACAACGCCGGGGCCTCTCGTTCCCCTCGCTCATTCTTCCCCCGGGCGCTTCTGCCGTGCCGAGGGGGTGCTCTGGGGAGCAGCTTCCACACCTTGGTGGCTCGGGGTGGGGTGGTCAGAGAGCAACTCCCCCCTCCCCGCACCCCAAATTGATTTTCCTGCTCCTTGGGAGACTCGGTTCCCTCCTTTCYGCGACGAGCAGACCCTTGGGAGAGGGTCAGGGATGGAAAAAGGGGATCCAAGTCCCTGGTGTCTGGATAAGTGTTAGGAAAGCTGCTGCAAAGCCCCTCACCACTGTACCCCCCCAGCTCCTGACAACCCTCACCCACAGCAGTCCATCCCCAAAGACCCCCAGACTCTGCCCTTCTTCCCAGGGCTCCCATTTATCACCTCGCACAGGGACAGCCTCCCCCAAACAGCCTCCTCTCTCCATCCCCTCCTTAGTCACATCCTGATGGGGCAGCAGACCCCCCCCCTCACCTCAAAAAGGCGTCCCCCATTTACACCCCACAAGACCCCTCACCTCAGGGAAGGGGTCCCCCACTTATTTCCCCACTACTCAGGGAAGGGGTCCCCCACCTGCCCCCTCCAAGCCCCGTGGTGGAAGGGGTTCCCAAAATCACCCCTCTCCCCCAGACTCCTCACTTGTCCCTTCAAGCCCCCCTTCACCTCAGGGAGGGGTCCTCCACCTACCCCCGACCCCTTTAGGTCAGGGAAAGGGTCCCCAAACCTACTCTTCCCACCAAGCCCCTCACGAAAGTGAAGCGATCCCACACCTACACCCCTTCACGACAGGGAAGGGATCCCCCACCTACACCCCCTCACGATCTACAACCCCCCAGGCCCCTTTACCTCAGGGCAGAGGTCCTCAGATCTACCCTTCCCTCGAAGCCTCCCCTCACCTCAGGGAAAGGATCCCTCAAACTGCCCCCCCCTCACCTCAGGGAAAGGATCCCTCAAATTGCACCCCCCTCACCTCAGGGAAGGGGTCCCTCGCCTGTCGCGCCCTCCACCCCTCAGAGAAGGGGTCCCTCATCTGCCCCCCCTCCACCCCGCAGGGAAGGGGTCCTCCACTTCGACCCCTCCATGTCCCCTCTCGCCCCCCCGTACCCGTCACCACCACCGCCCGCCGCGGCTTCTCCATCGCGGCTCCGTCCCGTCCGCCCCGTCCCGTCCCGTCCCGTCCCGCCGCCGCCGCCGCCCCGCACTGAGCGCGGCCCCGCCCCGCGCCGCCCGCCCCGCCCCGCGCCGCCGGGGCCCGCCGCTTCCGCCGCCGCGGCGGAAGTCCCGCCGCGGGACGGCCCGGAGCCCTTCRCCCGTTACCGTTCGCCGGGATCCTCCAAGCCCGGCGCAGCCCGAGGGGCTCCCTCCCGCCCGCCTCAGCGCGGGGCCCGGTGGGGGTTGGTTTAACAAAACGCTCACACTGAGCCCCCCAGGGGTTCCCCGCACGGCTGGGGGGGACCACGAACCGGGGCCGCGGTAGCGGGGGGTGCGGAGCGCGTCTGGTCCCGTCCGGTCCCGTCCCATCGCGTCCCGTCCCGGGCGGCGCCGCCGCAAAGGCGCGGACCGGGCGGCGCGGCGCGGCCGAGCCGTGATCCACGCGCTGATTGGCTGCGGCCGGACCGCGCCGCGCTCTGATTGGTTGCGGCGGGACCGCGCTGCGCTCCGATTGGCCCCGCGCGGAGCCGGGGGCGGTTTGAGCGGCAGCGCCCGGCGCGGCGGCGGCTCCGCGGGCCCGGCACGATGGTGAGCGGCGGCACCGGGAGCGGGAAGCGGGGCCGGGAGGAGGCTGGAGCTGTGGGGAGGGCCTGGCTCGTCTCTTCCCGCCGCCGGGGATGGCGCGCCCGGTGCCCCAGTCGGTGTTCGAGTCGGTGCCCTGGTGGGTCCCCCGGTGCCGGTCGGTGCTTGAGGCCTCTCTTCTCTCTTCCCCTCACAGCTGCCCCTGTCCTTGCTGAAGACGGCGCAGAACCACCCCATGGTGAGTACCGGCCGCACGGCCCTGCCCCGCTCCCRCCGCCCGCCCCGGCCTCAGCCTCGCCGGTGCCGCGCGGGTGGCACCGGGCACGTCCCGGTACSGGGGCTGAGCCGGCGCCCCGTGACTCCTGTTCCCTCGCAGCTGGTGGAGCTGAAGAACGGGGAGACGTACAACGGGCACCTGGTGAGCTGCGACAACTGGATGAACATCAACCTGCGGGAGGTCATCTGCACATCACGGGTAAGGCCAGAGCACCGGCACCGGGCACTGGGCAGGGGTCACCCACCCAAGCGTCCACGGGGAACAACCGGCACCGGGTGGGGGTCACCCACCCGCCTGCTGAGCCTCCAGGGAGACCCTGGCACCGGGCAGGGGTCACCCACCCGTTGTGTCCACAGGGAACATCCAGCCCTGGGCAGGGGCCACTCCCMTGCTGTGTCCCCAGGGAGTGCCCAGTGCCAGGCAGGGGTCACTCACCCATTGTGTCCTTGGAAGTGCCCGGCAC
The DNA here is from genome assembly GCA_018881555.1 of Amblyornis subalaris. Classification (NCBI taxonomy): domain Eukaryota; kingdom Metazoa; phylum Chordata; class Aves; order Passeriformes; family Ptilonorhynchidae; genus Amblyornis; species Amblyornis subalaris. The sequence goes on from JACAXG010000155.1 coordinate 612,253, forward strand.
TGGGCAGCGGTCACCCACCCGCTGTGTCCCCAGGAACTGTCCCCAAGCCAGGCTGGCTTTGCTGTAGGTCAGAGGCCACTGCTCCTGTGGAAGTGTGACCTCTGCCTGAAATGCAAATTTAATGTAATTATGTATAATGTCCATAATGAAGGAGCAGCCTYGTGTGTGTGCAGGTGACTTTCTGCACAGCACAGAACGAGGGGCTGGAGGTCCCTCATGCCCTTGGGTGAGGGGCTGGGGTCCACGTGTATGATGCTGATCCAGGTTTCCCAAAAAACAGAGCCTTCCCCTGTCCCGTGCCGCCCAAACAGTCTCAAACACCACGCTCGCTTTTATTCCCTGCCTGTCTCTCCCCTCTCCCTCTCCACATCCAACTGGGGTTCCCCCACTGAGGCCGTCTGGGACTTTTGCCCTTGCCCAAAGTTGCTCCAGGAGATTGGGATCTGTGTTTTGGGCTTTGGCCTCCGTCAGAAATGTCTGGTCTTGTCCCTGCCGGGCGCGTGTGCTGYGGGAAGTGCTGTGCTTTCCCAGGCCTGGAATGTCAGAGCTCCATGGGAGAGGCTGGCAGGGATCCTCGTTCTTCCAAAAATCTCTCTGCAAACCCCCAGTTCCTGTTGCCTCCACGACAGGAGTTTGGAGTGATGTTGCTGGGGCACATCAGTGTGGCAGAGGAAACACCCTGAGTGAGGTTTGGGAGGGWATTTTGGGGCGGAACCTGGGGGGTTTGGAAATTTGTGGCCGCATCTTGGGTCATGGTGGGACAAGGAACCACAGGAGGGGGACTAAGAGGAGGTAACAGCAAAGCCTTATCCGTGACCACGACGTGGGTGATGCTGCCCTTCTCCTTGGAAATTTGCTTCCAAAGGCTCACTGCTCTTCCTGGGAAGAGCAGCAGCTCAGGTTTCATTCCCTCTGGGTGGTCTGGGGGGACTTGGACCTGTTGGAGTGAGTCCAAAGGAGGAAGCACCAAGATGATCAGAGRGATGGAGCAGCTCTGCTGTGGGGACAGGCTGGGAGAATTGGGATTGTTCAGCCTGGACAAGAGAAGCTTTGGGGTCACCTAATTGTGCCCTTCCAGTACCTAAAGGGACTGATAAGAAACATCGAGAGAGACTTTGGACAAGGGATGGAGGGACAGGACAAGGGGGAATGGCTTCCCACTGCCAGAGGGCAGGGTTAGATGGGATAGTGGGAAGAAATCCTTCCCTGTGAGGGTGGGGAGGCCCTGGCACAAGTTGCCCAGAGAACCTGTGGCTGCCCCATCCCTRGATGTGTCCRAGRCCAGGCTGGACAGTGCTTGGAGCAACCCGGGATAGYGGAAGGTGTGGAATTAGACGCTCTTTAAGYCCCTTCCAACCCAAACCATTCCGGGATTCCACGATTCCATGACCTGGCACGCAGGAGAGCAGCCTCAGCTGCCTTCAAACGCCCCCAGATCCCGGGAGAACGTGGAGCTGGTGGCTTGGACTGGTGGGACTGGTGGGACTGGCCACTAGATGGCAYGGGACAACGAGCCGGGAGCCGGTTGTTTACTCCGGGGAGGCCGGAACGAGGAAGCGATGGAGTTCTGGAGCTCCATCCCTTCCTGCATCCCGAGCCAAGGAGCAGCCAGGCACATCCAAGGCAGGGTGGGGTTCGCCGGGTGTCTCTTGGGAAGGGAACTGTTGCTCTCTGCCTTGTCCCGGGCTTGCCCGTGCAGGCAGAGCTGCCCCAAATAACTCCCGGGGTGGGGGGGAAGCGGCTGCCTTATCCCGGGAGAGCAGGAACGGGGCGTGCTGGTTTCACCTCCTCTCCTGGGACACAACAGGCGCCTCATCCACGCGAGGATCGCTGGGCTGGAGCGATCCCAGCTGCAGCCAGACCCCTGTGGAGCCGGGACGAGGCGGGTCCCGGTCCCTCCTCCCAGTTACATCATGGCCAGGGAGTTGTTGTTCAGCTCCGGGTTCTTATTCCCACAACCACTCGCCGAAACCCTGCTGGGCTGTGTCCTAGGGAAGCCCACGGTATCCCAGGAAAACCCTGAAACTGCCTTAAAGCAACACACAGAGGTGGCTGCTCCGAAACTGGGCACCTGAAGATTTATATTTTTTTTAATAAATATATAATGTGCGAGCTCCTTACTTCCCTCAGCTGCTCTGGTGGCTCACATCCCACAGCCAGCTGGCTCTGGACCTGCCTCGCTGCTCCCTCCACACCCCAGAGGAGTGAAGGAGCGGGGTGGCTCCCAGCTGGAGAAGAATCCCAGCCACAGCTGCGTTTTTCTGACCAGAATTGGTTGTTCACCACCATTTTAACTCGTGTCTTTTGTCCCACTTTCAATTCCCTTCTTGTACGAGAAGGGAGGAAGGGGCTTGTTTCCTCACCCTCTTCTGACATTTTCTGCCGGTGTTTTGAGGTAGTTGTGGAACAAACTGAAACTACGGTTGTTTGGGGGCCCCAGTTTGTAGGGCTGTGTGTTTTGGAGAGGAAACCCCCCCCCTTTTTTTCACAGCTTATCCTCCCAGCGAAGATTGGTGGAGCTCTCACCCTCTCCACGAGTGATGGGAGCACTCAAAAGCCTTAAAAATGRCCCAAAAGCGCCAGGTTTTGTTCGTGGCCTCACATGTTGCTCCCCAAACAGGATGGGGACAAATTCTGGAGGATGCCAGAGTGCTACATCCGTGGCAGCACCATCAAATACCTGCGGATCCCCGATGAAATCATTGACATGGTGAAGGAGGAGGTGGTGTCCAAGGGCAGAGGCCGTGGTGGGATGCARCAGCAGAAGCAACAGAAGGGCCGTGGGGTTGGAGGAGCTGGACGAGGTAAAGATCCTGGTTTTTTTTCCCAGCTTGGAGAGGGGCTGAGCGGGATCCCTGCTTTTCAAATTTCCCCTCTTGTGCAAGGAGCAGCTCCTGCTTCTCTGCTTTAAAGCCAGGGCTGTGTCTGGGAGAAGCTGGAGCCGCTCCTGTGCGGGATCCAGTCGAGCGAGTGTGTAAGGCAGCCCCTGCCAAGGAACAAGGGAGGATTCGTGCCAGGGATGGGCCTCCCTCGTTTTTGGGGTTGGGCAGGAGCTTAAGAGAGTCTGAACTTGACTGTTTCGACTCCTCCTGGCTCGTTTGGGAGCGTGGCCCTGCAAAACTGGAGCTTAACAACTCCAGGGAGAAACCAAATGGCTGCTCTGGGTGAAAATGGTGAAAATAGACCAGGCTCTGTGGCAGTGAGAGAAAAAAAAAATCRACCTTTTTCCCCATTAAAATGGGGCTTTGGATTTCCTGATTTGTSAATGTATTTGTATTTTAAAAGAAAAAAACTATCTGAGGGTTTGTGTTCCTCTTGAAACATGAATAATTCATGTTCCAGATAAAGGGGAAGTTGCCACTTCAGAAGAAATAGGTCACCAAAACAACCCTTCCCATTTCACGGGGTTAGGTGATCCCGGGGCACTTCAGCTGGGGGATATGCTGCTCCTTTTTCCCAAAATTACCCTGCTGGAAGCCTGGGAGCTCTTTCCCTGCTTTCCTGCTCRCCCCTAATGCCACGTCTTCGGGATTTGTGGTCACCCCACAACCCCGGGGCTCGGTCCGGGCTTCGCCTGCAGTCGGAGCTTAAAAATCCTGAGTTAAATTCTAGAAGGAGCCCTGGGGACTGGGACACGGACGAGTGAAGCCTCTCTGGAGAGCTGCCTTGAGGAGCTGCCTGTGTTTTGACTATGCCAGGAATCCTGGCAGGACAGGTGGGATCCACCCGGGGCCATCGGGCCACGCCAGGGCGCGACGTGCGGCGTCTCGCGATCCCCGGCGACTCCTTTTCCCTAAATCCCCGCCATTCCCGCTGCCCCTGGGAGCTCCCAGCCTGCAAAAGTGACCTTTACAAATCTGAAGGCGCCCTTTATTTTTTTTTTTCCCCCCCCCCTCCTTCCCTTCGCAGTGTCCAAAGCCCTTGGCATAACAGTTTTTTTGGATGGGGCTGTTGGGATAAACATCGGGGCCGCGCCGTTTCCTCTGCCGTGGAAATGCCCACCTTGGTGGGGGGGGGGGGGAGCAGGGCTGAGCCCTGGGGTGGAGCTCCTGCTGTTGCCATGTGCAGCTTCAATTCGCTGATGGAATATTTTCAAGGGAAGCTTCGGCATTTGCTAATTAGCTCAAAGGTTTGGCTCTCATTACCGAGACGTGAAGGGAGGAGGGAAAGGAGAAAAGAAAAAAAAAAAAAAAGGCAGGACAATTTTGTTGGGAGGCCAGCAGGCAGGAGGGAAGCTGTAATTGTGCACACAGTTGAAAGGATTATTGTTTCTGACACTGGTAATCCTCCTCCTTTGACTTCTTGCTTGCCAAACTCAGAAGTCCCCAGCCTTTGCTCCGGGAGCAGCCGGAGCATCCCAAGCACTGCAGGGTTGGGAATAATTTATTTTTTGCCTCTGGTTTGGGCACGTCCCCTCCTCTAGAGAAACTCTTGTGYGTGGATTGGGTCTCCTTGGGGTTCTGCCTTTTGTGTGGCGGGGTGGATCCACATGCCTTTATCCCTAGGATGGCTTTTTGGGGAGGAATCTGAGCTCCCGTGGTTTTGGGTGCTCRTCTCATTGCAGCTTCCCAAATCCCTGCTGTCCTGTGCCTCTCTGGGGCTATGGATTGCTCTGTCCAGCTTTTGGGTTGCCCTCACAGCTCTCAGGGGACACTTTAGAACCTGGACTTTAAATTCATCCCTTCATTTTTTTTGGAAGAAACTTCARTTTACCTTGAGATTGGTATTAATCATTAAACATGAGTTTAACACACTGGAGAGAGATTGCTGAGTGGGGGAGATGAGTTTATGCACCTCCTAAATACAGGTCAGGGGCTGGAAAGGGAGAAGCCAAAAAATCCAGTTTCTGCTTYTAAGACTCAAAAATAAGCAAGTTTTTGGGTAAAACACGAATAACTGAAGCTCTTAAGACTAACAGAGGTGCTGTTACATCTTCTTTTCTGCTCCACAGGTGTGTTTGGTGGCCGTGGCCGAGGAATTCCAGGCAGTGGAAGAGGCCAGCAGGAGAAAAAGCCAGGCAGACAATCAGCCAAGCAGTGAGATGTCTGCACCAGGGCCGGGGACACTTTGGGTTTTGTCACCTCAGGGTTGCCACGTGTTCAAAAACGTTCCCTTTCCCACTCTTCCATCAGAATCAGAGCCCAAATCGTATTCCTTTGGAAGCCCCTCATGATTTAGTCCGGTTAAAGTGGAGTTTTCACTCCTTGTAGTCAGCAAATCATTGGAAATACTTAAAGAAAAATTCATTCGTGGTTAAGGACCGAAGTTCTGCCTTCTCCTGAGAGTGAATTTTTCAGGGTCAGCAGGTTTAATTTAAAATATTACCCTGTTCAGAGGTACCAGAACGAAGGCAAACAAACACTTTCTGGATTGTTTGGATTTTTTTTTTTTTTAATATACTTGAAACTCGGGAAACTTGTTTTGTTTGTAACAGATGTGTTTGGGTTTAAAAACGCTGAACTTGAGGATGTTGTTTCTGTACATGGATAGTCCTAAAGGTTTGGGGTTTTCTAAAACCAACAATATTGCTTTTCTTCTCCTGGCCAGTGAGTTCTGTCTGTTCTATGGCTTGAAGGAGAACTTGGGATGAACGTTGGCCTTCCAGGCTTGTTCCCAAGAAAGCTTTGTGATAAATGAGCATTTCCCAATTAGTTCATTGCTAATTTGACTTCAGATTAGAAGTTTCCTTCAAAGCAACAGGGTTTTTTTTCTGTGGTTTTTTTTTTTTTTTTTTTTTTTTGCATGAGGCTGGTGCGCCCCTTATTCCTCATGGGTGATTTTTAAATTTTTTTTTTGGAAAAATGAACTGAGTTGATTTTCCTGGATTTATTTCCCCCCTGCTTTGAAAACTCTCTCTTTTGCTGTGACAGCAAGTCCTGAACTCTTGACAATATTTCTCAGCCTAGTTTCTTCCCAGTACCTGGTGATTGACCTCAGTGGCTGTACCTGTCACTTCCTTCCCTACTCACCAATTATCTTCCCTTGGGAACACAGAGCAGCGTGTGAACGTGTCCCTCCTGTAGGTTCAGAAAACTCCTGGGAATTCCCAGGTCAGGTTGCTCCAGTCTTCCATCCCATGGGCAAATACACCCTCCAAATATCCTGGCTGATCCGAATTGAACATCTGCACGAGGGCACGGGGGGAAGAAACAGCTCTGGGTGTGCCTCAACCCCCCCTTGGATGGATGAAACAGCTGAATTTTAGGGGGAAAACTGATATTGTGACTCATTTTGAACAGGTTTTGGTTTTGTACAACTGGTTCTCATATGGAAGCCTCTGCCATCACCACTGTATTGAAAAGGAATGAAGAACATGCTTTTATAGACTTATTTTTTTAATGTTTATAGAACTGGGCGCAGTGGTGAGTGGGAATAAATCTCCAGCCTCTTCCAACCACCTCCCTCTGTGTGTCTGTGACAGTGCTGGGCCCTGCCTGACCCACAGCCCTTCCCCGAGCCCTGGAATCGGGGATAAATCCCTAAACTTTTGTTTCTAGCACCAGCCACGTGTTCTCCGCGGAGCTGCTCCTTGTTGAGGCAATAACCAGCACTCCCTGCTCATCCCAGGCTTCTCCCAAGGAGCCAGTTCCAGGGAATGGGGTGATGTGTCCTCCCTCCTGGAAAACTCGTGTGGCATTTTAACAAAGCCCAGGCTGTGTCAGACTTTCCCTTCCCAACCTGCTCCCTCCCTTTGGATCCCTCCAGCCACAGAGACTCCGTGTGCTGCGGCTTCCCTGGTGAGAAGGGAACAGCTCCAGCACTGCTGGGATTTAAGGTCTGTTCTGGCTGGATAAATCCTCACTGCAACAATGGGACCTTTGGCTCCAGCTCAGGGGAGAGTCCTCCAAGTGCTCCTTATCTCCTGGCCAAGCTCCGGGGTCAGGTGATGGAGCTTGTTAAGTTCTGCATTTGTTTAATTACACCACAGGCTTTAGCAGCGTTCCCTGCCTGCTTCCCCCTTCCTTTTTCCACCTCTGTAGGAACATTTTTGTTCCCCCCACCAAGGGCAACTGRGTGGCAGATGGCTCTGTGGAAAAGCATTGATGTGACACTCAGCTGTGGTTTGGGGCTTTTTTTTTGCCCCAAAAATGGGTGTATGGAGCCGTTGGCAACGCAGGGAGGCTGAAAAATTTGAAAAAAAAAACCTAAACAGGGAGGAGCGAGATGAAAGCAACAACCAGAGAGGAGGAAAAAAAGGTCTGAGCCTCGCTGCCAGCGTGGGTGGGTGCAGAGCCTGGCAGGGCCAAYGCGTCCCGCACGGAAAGACCCAGCAAAGGCCGGCCTGGAAACCCTCCCTGCTCCCTTCCCGGGATATTTTGGGGGCAGTTGAGCCGGTGGCAGCTCGGGCAGCCGCGGGGCCGTGTSTCTCTGGCCGCCCCACTGTGACTCATAACTCTCTGCAGCACAGGAATAGTTACACTCCAGCGACGCGGAGGGAGTGGCTGCCGAATATTTCAGGGCTGTGCTAAGCAACTAAAAATACACGTCAAACCCTCCTCCTCCTCCTTTTTCCTTTTTAAATCTGTTTTCTTTCTCTTCTTTCTTTCTGTTTTTTTTTTTCTTTTTTTTTTTTTTCTTTAATTCTTGTTTCTGATTGTCGGAGGCCCCCGCGGGCCCTCGGGGGTTCCTTGGGGACGGGGGCAGGCGCTGGCAGCTGTGACTTCTTGTTTTCCCGGCTCGGTTCCTCTCTCCCTGCCTGTGGCAGTGACTAAGAGGCAGCTTCCCCCRTGTGCCCAGTGCCTGGCGTGCAAATCCTGGGGTGCAAACCTTGCTTGTTCCCTTTTCCAGGGGTGGCTTGGCGTGCGGATGCATCCCCGGGAGCTCATGGGCAGCTTGTGTCCGGCTCATGCTCTCAGTCGGAGCTCTGAGTGTCCAGCACTTGGCTGGAGTGGGATCAGGCACCATCGGTGTCACGGAGCTGKTGGCAYACAGGGAATGGCCCTGGTGGTGCCAGGGAAGAGGGGAGAGCAGGAGCTGCCCTCGGAGGGGTGAGGATGCTCCGGTGGCCGTGGCCCTGCTCGAGGCTCGTGGTGCCTCGCCGAGGTCCGGCGTGGGCTCATCCCAAATCCTCGCCGCCTGCTCCGGGGTAAATATAGCCCGGCTGGCAGGTGGCAGGACACTGTGACTCAGTGGGCGCTCGCGGGGCCGAGCCGGGCTCCGACGCCTCCGGGAATAGCAGCTCCGGCCGCCCCGCCGTGGGGACGGTGGCACTGCCACCAGCTCCCTGCACGGGGACCTCCCCACGGGCCTGCCCTCGCGGGAGGCGGAAGGGGCCACTGATTCATGCCCCTCATTAAACGCTCATTAAGAAAATGAAGCTGCCGGCTCGCTGCAGGCAGCGGGTTCTCTGGTTTGGGGACAAGGGACACGCGGGACGAGCGGCAGTGGTGACGGGCTGGGAGCAGGTGGGGGGACGCAGCAGGACGAGCCCTGGGGTGCYGCGGCCCTTGCAGGGGATGGTGCTGGGGGCGGTGGGGTTTTGCTGGCCGGGCCCGGCCGGAGCGTGGCTCATGGCTCACATCCCTGGCCACTGGCCAGCCGCTCTTCCCGGGAGGCCCCGGGGCCGCCTGGTTCCTCCCTGGAAATGCTTAAAGCACCTCCAGCCAAAGCTGGTTCTGCTTGTCCCGGCTGCCACGGGGGAGCACGTGGGGGTACCCCGGKGCCCGTGGGGCGCAGGTGGCCGTGCCCGGGGTGTGTCCCTGGTTAAGGGTCCCCAAGCAGGGCCAGGGCARGGGGAACAGGAGCCTGTCCCCCCCGCCCTGGTCCCTGTCCCTCGCCGGCCGGGTTTGGTCGGGATGGAAAGTCTGAACCTGCCGGTCCGGCCGCGGCCGCGCCCGTAATGACGGGTTTGGAGCGGAAACGCGGACGGCGGCTTCACCTGGGAGCTGCTCCCCGGCCGAGCCCCGGGAACACCGGCCCTGGCACCGCCACGGCCGCCCACCCTGGGTCAGGACACTGGGGACAGCAGGGGGACACAGGGCTGGGTCCGCTCCGCTTTGGTTGAGATCGAACCAACTGCGTTTACTTGGGATTTTAACCAACTGCGTTTATTTGGGATTTAATTAACTGCAGCTGTTGGGGGAGGGTAAATCCCAGTTGTTCYCTCGTGCCTCAGTTTCCCCACTGCCAGCACCGCGTGTCCCGGCCCCAGGCGCTGCCCCAGCCCTGTCCTGGGTGTCACCCGTGTCCCCTGCGGCCCAGTTGGAGCCAGGGCTGTGCCGTGCCCTGTGCCGTGCCGTCCCTGTACCCCACATCGTGCCACGCCGTCCCCGCCGGCTGTGGGCAGCGGGCAGGACGGACCCGCTCCGGGGCAGCAGAGCCGAGGGCTCGGGATCCGCACGGCACCGGCGCCGGGTCCCCCGAGTCCCCCCCACGCCCGCGGCGCTGACACCGCTGATTTATCGCCCTCGTTAGCGCAGCCCTGGAACCATCTGGCCGCAATTAGGGCCGGCTCAGCGTCACCCGCCCCGGTGTCCCCGGGGTCCCGCGTGTGCCGGGACTCGGGGGCCGCATCCTGCCCGTGTGTAGGGGGGGGGTTATCGGCGGCCATCGGCGCTGCCTCCCCCCGCGCCGGTGACGTCAAGCGCTGACGCCGATCCACCCCCTCAGCCGCCCGCGGGCTTGGCCGGCCGTGACGTCTGTCACCGCCACCGCCACCGGCGCCGCCACCGCGCTTAACTCCTTCCCCGGCGCCGGCTGAACGCGGCTCACTGCGCCCCTGCCTGACCCGCGGGGCTGGGGCCGGCCGGAGTGACCGTCCGGTGATGGTGCGACCGTCCAGGGATGCTGTGACCGTTCGGTGACGGTGTGATCCCCGGTGATGGTGTGACACACCCCCCCCCCCCCACCGTGAACCGTGGTTGGCCGGAGCGAGCTGCTCGCCGGGCAAACTCCGGTGCCACCGGGACACGCCGGTGACAAACTTCGGGGCGGTGACACGGGACAGGCTGTGACAAGGGAGGTGTGGGGCATGCAGGAGTGGTGGCTCTGTCCGAACGGGGCACGGACCAAGCACTGTCCGGCCATGCCGCCGGTGGCCTGTCCCGGTCTGACCCATGCGAGTGGCGGCCRGGTTGTCCCCAGAGGTTCCCTTGAGGCCCTGTGGCCCCGTGCCTGGCACGGTGTGTTTATATTCTTTGTCGTACCCTTTCACAAACGGRGTCCGGCTCGGTGCCAGTGTCCCGTGCCGGTGCCCGGTGCCGAGTRCCAGTGCCTGAGTCAGTGCCCCGTGGCCAGTGGCCATGCCAGCAGCAGTGCCCAGTGCTGGTGCCCGGTGCCGGTACCTGAAGTCCAGTGCCAGGTGGCCAGTTCCTGTGCCCTGTGGCCGGTCCCGGTTCCCAGTCCCGATTTCCAGTGGCCAATTCCCGTGCCCGGTTCCCGGTCCCCCGTCCCGTTCCCGGTGCTCGGTCCTGGTTCCCAGKGGCCGGTTCCCCGTTCCCATGCCCAGTTCCCGTTGTCCTGGAGCCGGAGCCCGGTTCCTGTGCCCGGTTCCCGGTTCCGTTTCCCGGTCCTACTTCCCCGTGCCCTGTTCCCCGTTCCCTGTGCCCGGTTCCCGTTCCCATGCCCAGTTCCCGCCCCTCCCTTTGTGCCCATCAGCCCCGGCGGGGCGCGCGCCGCGGGGGCCACGTGACCGCCCCTCCCCCGCGCTGACGTCATCCCAGGGCCCCGCGCGCTGTTGTCCCGTTTACCCGCCGGTCGCCGCGGCGACGGGGAGGGCCGCGGCCGGGACTGGGCGCGTCTCCGCCTCCGCGGGGCGGCGGCCCCGCCCCGTATGCAAACGAGGGCGGCGCGAGGACGTCATCTGCAGCCAATGGAGACGCGGTGCGGTGAGGTCACCGCGACGGCGCCGCCTATTTAACGCGGCGCGGGGCGCGCGGCGGCGGCAGACGCGTGTGCGCGCGCGCAGGAGCGGGGTCGCGGCCGGTGCGCACCGGGCGCCTCCCCCGCCCTCCCCCCCCTCCCTCCTCGCCCCGGTCCTCCCCCCCCCGCCCCGGCGCCGTTTCCCCCGCAGCCGGGCGGGGGAGGAGGATGGAAACACCCTTCTACCATGATGATGTGTTGAGCGGCCTCGGCAGCGGCTTCGCCCCGTCCTCCGGCAGCAGCGGGCTCCTCCTGCCCTTCCCCGGCGGCAGCATGATGAAGAAGGACGCGCTCGGGATGGCCTTACCGGAGCAGGTGGCGGCGGCGGCGCTGAAAGGCCCCGGCGCGGCAAGCGGCGAGGCGGCGGGGCTGCTGGGCTCGGCCGAGCTGGGGCTGCTCAAACTGGCGTCCCCGGAGCTGGAGCGGCTCATCATCCAGTCCAACGGGCTGGTCACCACCACCCCGACCAGCGGGCAGTTCCTCTACCCTAAAGCGGCCGCGTCCGAGGAGCAGGAGTTCGCCGAGGGCTTCGTGAAGGCGCTGGAGGACTTGCACAAGCAGAACCAGCTGGGCGGCGGCGCGGCGGGGAGCGGCGGCGGCGCGGGCGGCGGCGGCGGGGGAGGAAGCGGCGGCGCGGGCGAGCTGCCCGCCGCCGGGATGGCCCCGGAGCCGCCGGTCTACGCCAACCTCAGCACTTACCCGGCCGTCAGCTACGCCGCCGACCCCGGCCCGTTCGCGGCGCCGCCGCCRCGGCTGCCGCCGCCTCCGCCGCCCCCGCCGCCGCTGAAGGACGAGCCGCAGATCGTGCCGGAGGTGCCGAGCTTCGGGGAGAGCCCCCCGCTGTCCCCCATCGACATGGACACGCAGGAGCGCATCAAGGCGGAACGGAAGCGGCTGAGGAACCGCATCGCCGCCTCCAAGTGCCGCAAGAGGAAGCTGGAGCGGATCTCCCGGCTGGAGGAGAAGGTGAAGAGCCTCAAGAGCCAGAACACGGAGCTCGCCTCCACCGCCAGCCTGCTCCGCGAGCAGGTCGCCCAGCTCAAGCAGAAGGTGCTCAGCCACGTCAACAGCGGCTGCCAGCTCCTGCCCCAGCACCAGCACCAGGTGCCGGCGTACTGACCCCGGGCGGGCCCGAGCCCGGGCACGGACCGAGGGGTCCCGGGCGAGGACCCAGGGGAGCGGGGGGAGAGCCCGCCCTGCGCCGGGCATGGACCGAGGGGAACGGGGGGAGCGCCCGCCCCGCCCCGGGAACGGACCGAGGGGTCCCGGGCACGGACTGAGCGGAGCGGGGGAAGCGCCCGCCCTGCCCCGGGTATGGACCGAGGAGTCCCGGGCAGGGACTGGGGGAGCGCCCTGCCCGCCCCGGGCGCGGACTAAGGGGTCCCGAAGGGAGGAAGAAGAGCGATGATCACCTCCCCCTGCAGCTCCCCGGACACGGACTGAGGGGTCTGAGGGGAGGGAGGACSAGGACCGGATCCGGACGGTGGGCGCCGAGCACCCCGCGCTCCCCGCGCAYGGACTGCGGGGAGGGAGAGACCGGGGGTTCCCCCCCCCGCGCACGGACTGAGGGGGACCCGGGCCGCCCCCCCCGGCCCCTCCGCGCCCCACACATTCCAGTCAGGTCCCAGTAAAACCCCGCGACACGGAGATTTGGCCTCTCGCTGTTTGCTGCGCCGGGGAGGGACGGGATGGGACGGGAAGGGAAGGGGCGGCGCGGGCAGGAAGCGGCGCGGCTGGGTGCCATCTTGGGGCGGGGGGGGGGGGGGGGGGGGGGGGGGAGGGACCCCCGGGGCTGGCAAGGGGGCGCTGGGAGTCACTGGAGAGGCTGGAGGGCGAGGAGGTCCATGGGGTTGTTGTTATTTTTGGGGGAGGGGGCTTTGGGGTTGCCAGGAAGGATGGAGGATGTTGTGGGGAGGGGGATAATGGAGGGTTTGGATGTTGCGGGGGCTCTGGGGTTACTGGGGCTCGTTTAGGGGGAATATGGGTATATTTGGGCTCCCCTGGGGCTGAGGGGTCCCCACGTGTGAGGACGTGGGTGAGGGGAACCCACTGCTGGTCCTGGCTGTGGCTCTGCCCTGCCAGACCCTCTCCGTGTTGGGGGGGTTCGCCAACACCCCCCTGTCCTGGCCTCCCCGGGGCACCCAGCGAGGCCGGGCTTCCCCTGCTCCTCCCAGACTTCGGCAACAGCCCCGGCTTCCCGGCACCGCCATCGCTCCTCCTCCGTGTCCCCCACCTGCGGGGCCCCATCCCGGCTCCGTTCCAGGGAGCGGCACCCGAGGGACCGACCCCGGAGCGTTTGGGGACGGTACTGGCGGCAGCTCCAGCCTGTTCCAGCAGCGGGATCACCCCGCTCCCGGGGGCTGGCGGGGAGCCCGGCGTGGCGGGGKGGGGGGTTGTGGGGAAGCGTGGGGTCCCTGGGGACCCCACGCCCGGCGCCGGGCGCTGCCGTGGGTGGCTCCCCGGGGACGCGGTGCCAAGCCGGCTGCGGTTTCCCGGGGGAAGCGCCTTCCCCGCCGCGCGGAAGCGGCCCSGGCCCGGCGCGGTTGTGCTGCGCCCCGGATGTGCCGTTCCGGCACAAAGAGGGACGGGGCAGCCACCTGTCCGGCCCCATGGCCTCGGTGTCCCTGTGTCACCAGATCCCCGTGCCCCCAAATCCCCGCATCCTGATGTCCCCCGATCCCTGTGTCCCCAAGTGCCTGCATCCTGAAATCCCCAGATCCCATTGTCCCTGCATCTTGATGGTCCCAGTTCCCTTTATCCCCAAATCCCCACGGTCCGATGGCCCCGCTTTCCCAGTTACTATTGTCCCCAAAGTCCCCGCATTGCTAGATCCCTTTGTGCCCACATCGCGATGTCCCCAGATCTTTGTGTCCCCACGTGTCCCCCAACACGCGCGGGGGTGCTGCCGGCAGGGCTGGCTCCCGGTGCCCGCCGGGGGTTTTCACGGCCCAGGAGTGGGAGCTGCGCGGGGGAAACGGAGGCCCGGGGTCGGGGGAATTCCGGGGGGGTCCCCCCGGTGCCCGCAGGGTCCCGGSGCGGCGGCGCGGCCCGGTACCGACAGGGGGCGCCGCGGGCGGGGGCGCTCCCGCCTCTCCCGGGTGGATAAAGGCGGCGGGACCGGCACCGGCACCGGGCGGGATGGCCCGGGGCGCGCTCCGCCTGCTCTGCTGCGCCGCTGCCCTGCTCGCTGCTGCAGGTACCGGGCACCGGGGGACCCCGGGGGGGTCCGCAGCACCGGGGGGCCGTGTGCTTCCCGAGGGATGGGTCTGTGGCTTCCCCCCGCCCAGTCACCAGTACCGGGAGGGGCGTCCAGGTGTTCCGGGGCACCGGGGAAGTTCGGGGAGGTGACAGCTGGCGGCCCAGTAGGGCACTGGTTGGTCCCGTGTCCCTCCCGGGGCTGGGGTCACCGGGGAGGCTGCACCCGTTCCCCGGGGGTGCCAGGCTGGATGTGAGCACCCTGCTCGTCCCGCACGATGTGGCCCCGGCGCTGCCAAACCGGCTGCTGCTGGCACGGGTGTCCCAGCACTCCCGAGGCAAAGGGCTCCCCGGTATCCCGTGCCACTGTGGGCACCCCGTTTCCAGCCTGGGCCCCCAGCACCCTCCCTGCACCCTGAGGTGCTTCAGCTCACCCGTCCTGGGACACTGTGGGTGCTTGGCCCTGGGTTCAACACCATCCCAGCACAGGGTGGCAGCTGGGTGGGGACAGCCCATCCCGGTGGGCCCGGCAGCTGTGGGGACCCCCAGCACCCTGCCACGCTGTGCCCCTGGGTGCTGGCTCTGCCACGGCGCATTTCTCTCCGGTGTCCCCCTGGGGCCAGACTGGACTCGCTCCTCCTCTTGTGCAAACAGSACTTGGGCAGATAAGGGGCACTGCCAGCACTGCCCGGCAAACCTGCTCTGTCCCACGTGGCCACGGCGGAGTCCCCACCACGCCTGGCCCTCAGCCTGTCCGGTGAATGCCACAAGGGCTGGGCTGGCACGTGTCYCTGTGCCGTGGCACATGCCCGCTGCTGCCACGCTGCTCTGCTCRTCCCCAGCAGTGCTGCGTCCAGGCCACGACAGCTTGGGAAGCTCTTCCTGACCCCGGGATCCGATATTGGCTAAATCCCAGTTTTCTGTGTGTGATAAAAACCACCTGGGAAATGATCCCCGTGAGGCTGAGAGCTGGGGCAGGTGCTGCTGCCCTGCCAGGGCCTTGCCGTGTCCTTGCTGACCCGCRCTCTCCTCCAAGGTCCAGAGCCAGGACACGGCACTGATCCTGCCACCGCAGTGTCTGTGAACAGCTCAGGGACAGCCGTGTCACTGTCCCCRTCCAGCTCAGCTGCACCCACCAGCCAGGGGGCTCCCAGAGTGACTCCATCTGGCTCAGATTTGGGAGTGGCCAGTGCAGCTCCGTCCAATGCCCCCATGGCACCAACTCCATCCAACACCTTGGGATCAACAGCATCTTCAGCATCTCCATCCAACACCCTCACAGCACCGACTCCATCCAAGACCTCGGGAACAACAGCACCTTCAGCATCTCCATCCAACACCCTCACAGCACCGACTCCATCCAAGACCTCAGGATCAGCAGCATCTTCAGCATCTCCATCCAACACTATCACAGCATTAACTCCATCTAATACCTCGGGAACAACAGCACTTTCAGCATCTCCATCCAACGCCCCCACAGCACCAACTCCATCCAAGACCTCGGGATCAGCAGCACCTCCATCACCTCCATCCAACACCACCAGGGCACCATCTTCATCCAGGACACCAGGATCAACAACACCTCCAGCATCTTCATCCAACACCACCACGGCACYGACTCCATCCCACCCAAATGTGTCCATATCCACGGAGCATCCATCCAACTCAACGGCAACGCCAGCCCCATCCTCACCCAGGCCCTCCGGGCCTGCTTCCCCTCCCAGCTCCCCCACATCCAAGAGCCCTGGTCCCAACAGCACCACCACTGCCAGCTCCAGAACGACAGCAGCCACTGGCAGCACAGCKCGTAACTCGGGTGAGGGCCAGGCTGGGGGGCACTGGGCAGGTGGGGCAGCTGGGTGTGGTTCCCCCTAGACCCCCARCTTGGGGCTGCACTCACAGGAGGGCTCAGGGGTGCAGGTCCCAAGGTGAGCCCAGAGCCCCCCTGGCTGCTCCACCCTCCCTGGGGGGCTGTTGAGGGCTCCCCTTTTCTCCCCCAGCCTCTGCTGGGAGGGGTGGGAGGGTCCTGGGCTGATCCCCCATGGGTGGAGGTGACACAGGAGCTGGGTGCCTGGTCTGTGATGKGTGGGGTGGTGACAGACAGCTGCCTGGAGCCAGGCTTGAGGCCTCACTTGCCCTGAGACACACATCAGCAGTGCTGGGGGGAATAATAGGGGTGCCAGGGGGAATAACGGGTGTGCTGGGGGGAATAACGGGGTGCCCATTTTGCCCCCACAGAGCAGCACCCCACCGAGCTGAGCCCTGGCGTGGTGGTCATCATCTCCCTCTCCGTCTGCCTGCTGCTGGGGGGGGCGGCCATGCTGCTGGTGCGGCTGTGCCGGCGCGGGACCCCCCGCTTCCGCCACCTGGATGAGGTGCCCATGGTGCGTGGGGGGGACTGAGGGCCTGGAGGGGGGATTTGGGGCGGGCAGCGGGTCCARGGTGCGGCCGCTCACCCGTCTCTCTCTCTCTTCTTCCCCAGAGCAAGGTGATGGAGGAGCCCCCCGTCACCCCCACCCACCCCCAGGTGACCCCCCCCGCCGCGGCCCCCGGGGCTCCCCACGCTGCTGAATAAAGAAGCCGCTGCCCTGACTCTGGTTTCCCGTCTGCCATGTGCTCTGCGCCCTGCCCGGGGAAAACCCCCGCTCCCGGGGGAGGCCCCAACCGCTTTCGGGGTCCCCCGGCCCGGGCTGGCGGCGCTCGGGGTGTTCCCGGGCCGGCGCGGTGGGTGCGGGGAGCGCGGCGGTGGTGCCCGGGCYGGGGGGGGCCGCGCAGCCCCCCCCGGGCGAGGTGGGATGGGAGGGAGCGAGCGGCCAGGCACGCACGTCGCCTTCCTTCTGCTCCGCTGCACTCGGCCGGGGCCGCGCTCGCCGCGAGGACCGGGCACCGGTAAGGGGCTGCGGGCGAGCCCGGGGGGCTGCCGGCGGCAGGGACCCCCGTGCCGGGGCTCGGCGGCTGCTGGGGTGGGGATGAGGCCGCTCCCGGTGCCGGCCAAAGCCCGGGTGGCCGGGTCCCGGGGGGCCCTGCGGGTGTAGCCGTGCGCATCTGTGCGCCCCGGTTCCTCGGGGACGGTGAGTGCAGGGTGTCCGCGGTGGATCATTAACGTGGCACTGTGGGTGCACGGCTGGGTGGGTGCTGCGGGCTGGGGACATCTCCGTGGCCTCAAATCCACGTCCCTGTCCCCATCCAGCCCGTGGGAGCAGCGGGAGTGGGGAGGGAGGGCCCCAAAACCCGAGGTAGGGGCTGAGCCCGGCTGGGATTCGGCGCCCATAAATTACGGGAGGGAGGAACCCGCGTGTCCCGGCCCCGGGGTGTCCCCGGGGTGTCCCCAGCCGCGGGAGGGGGGTCYCCGCCKCCRAGCCCCCACCGGCAGCGGCTCCCGRAGCTCCCCCCGCAGGGACGGCGATGAGACGGAGCCGGACAGCGCTGCCTTTCCTCGGCGCGGAGGTGAGACCGGCACCGGGGATCCCCGGGGGGGGGGCGAGGGGTGTCCCAGGGGGCGAGGGGTGTCCCCGGTACGAGCATCCCAGCGCCGGGCCCCCGGGCAGCAATAACCGGGCTGGCGGCGCTGAACGGGAGTTAATTATCCCCTTAATGGGCGGTTAATTATTATTCACCTCTGCGTAATTGCGCGCCGGCTCCGGGGGTTTTTCCGGCGGGGTCCCGGGGGAAGTGAGGGGGGTCCCCTCCGGTGGCGGCGGGAGGAGGAGGAGGACGGGGGGGGAGTCCCGGTGGCTCCGTGCGCTGCAGACGGAGCCGCTCCCGGTGCCCCGGCCGTGCCTTTCCCCGTGCCCCCCCGCCCAGGTAACACCCCGGTACCCCCGGGAGCAGCGCCGCACCGTGCCCGGCAGGGGGCGCCAGCGMGCTACCGGCGCCCGGTACCGGCGGAGGGGGGGGCGGGGGGCGCTGCCCGGGCGGGACCCTCGGGCCGGGGTGGGGCAGGGAGGATTCCCCCGGGGCCGCTCCCCGCGCCCCTCACCGCCCGCCCCGCTTCCCCGCAGCGCTGCCGCGACGCCGCCGAGGCCGCCCCGTCGGGCCCGGGCCCGGGMGCGGCGGTGGGCGCCGTCCGCCGGCGTTTCTCCGGGACCCCTCTGCTGCCGCCGCTGGGCTGCCGGTTGGCGGAGGCGGCCCGCGCCCCTGAGCCCGAGGCCTCCCGGGTGGTCTTCACCATCGAGGAGAGCGGCCCGAGCAGCGGCGATGAGTCCGAACCCCCCCGGTAAGGGCGGGACGGGGAGCGGGGAGGTGATGGCGGCCCCRGTGGCACCGGGAAGGGGTTACCGGGCAGGGCGCTGCTGGAGGGGACACTCCCGGGTTCAGCACCGGCAGCCGGACAGCGGCACCGGGGCACCGGCCCCAGCCCCGGCAGAACACCCGGTGGGTTGGGGACAAACCCCTCTGTCACCGGCCCTGCTGTTCTGGCCYCAGGATGTCTGTCCTGGTCACTGTGTGTCCCTGTCACCCCTGTCCCCAACACTCCCATGCCCAACACCCTCCCCAACACTTCTCGTGTTGCCACCACACTGTCTTTGTCATCTCCCTCCTGTTCCCTCTGTCCCCATTACCCCCATCCCTGTCACTTCCATCCCAATCACCCGTTTCCACCATCCATCCCTGTCCCCATCTCCTGTCCTCTTCCTCCTCACCCCCTCCTTGTCCCCATCTCATGCCCCAGCCGGAGCCACCACAGGGCTGGCCTGGCCTGGCCCTGCCCGAGGTGACCTCGGTCCCTCCCGCGGTGGCTGTGCTGCTGCAGGGCTATTTTTGGGCCATTCYCCCTGTCCTGTGCCTCTCCCAGCCCAGCTTGTGGGGACAGCAAGGAGCTGGCACAGCYGAGGGACAAGGCTCTGGTGTCACTTGTCATCCACCCCTGCACAGACACGTGGGGACAGTGACACTCCGACAAGGACCGGCTGTCCTGGGGACGGGGACTGGCTGTCCTGCGGCCGGTCCAGCCGTGGCTGTCCGGGGCCACTGGCTGCCAGCCAGCCCAGGGGGGCTCTCCCCTCTCTCCCGCATCCCCTGATGTCCCTCTGTCCCAGCATCTCTGCCCTGACRTCCCCACAAGTCGTGCTTGCAGTCYCTCGAAAGCAAAGGTGACCTCCCCACCAGGACCCCCATCCGGTGGGTTTCGGGGTCCCCACTGTTGCTGCCGTGGCAGAGTGGCCCCATTGCTGTCCCGCCTGGCTCCCTGCCAGCTGCTGGATAYTTTTGTGGCCATCAGGAACAGAAGGTATCCACATCCTGCTGCACGAGGCTGGGCAGGTGCCAGCTCCCACGGCCAGGCCAGCGGGTCCCCCGCAGTGCCACTGTCACCGGCTGGACCTCATTGTGCTGCTCCCAGTCCCCCCTTGGGAGTGGCTCCGGGAGGGGACAGCACCAGAGAGGGGCTGGGGCACGATGTGGGGTGGGTTTGGCTCTCACAAGTCCCTCAGTGGCACTGTGGCATGTCCACACTGCATGTCCAGGAAGCTCCAGGCTCAGCTGTGTCCTTTGATGTCACCGTGGCACAGCCACACCGTTTGTTTGGGATGCTCCAGGCCCAGCTATGTCCTTTGGTGTCACCATGGCACAGCCACCCTGCATGTCTGGGACGGTCCAGGCTCAGCTGTGTCCCTCAGTGGCACCATGGCATGTCCACACTTCGTGTCTGGGATGCTCCAGGCTCAGCTGTGTCCCTCAGTGGCACCGTGGCATGTCCACACCATGGAATGGAATGGAATGTCCACAGCATGTCCACACCATGTCCATGCCATGGAATGGCCCAGGCTCAGCTGTGTCCCTCGGTGTCACCACGGCACAGCCACCGAGCAAGTTCAGGATGCTCCAGGCTCAGCCRCGTCCCTCACTGGCACCGTGGCACRTCCACTCCGTACGCCTGGCTCGCTGGGGGCTGCGTGGGGCGTTTTTCCGTGTGTCCGGGCAGAGCACCCCTGCCCTTTCAGGAGCAGCTGCCGCCTCGGGGACAGCAGGGTGGCCGGTGGCACCGGGCCAGCGAGGGGCCACGTGCCCGGGCCGCCAGGCACACCGGGGGGGGACCGGCTCCCTGCGCCGGCTGCCGGAGCCAGACAGTTGTTTAATTTCCCAGGCGCAGGGCGGGAGGGGGATGGAAAGTTTCCCGGGGCTGCCGGGGCCGGGACGGCCGCACGCTTCCTGCTCCGGACCGGGGGCAGCGGGGCCTCGCCGCCCGCCCGGGGGTCCCTGAGCCGGGCTATGCTGCCCACCCCGCACTGCTCGCCGGGGGCTTCTCCGGCGGCGTCCCCCCGCAGTTCCCCCCGCCATTCCCCCGTCCTCTTCAGGAAGCTCCTGATGAACCAGAGCATCCGCCTGCAGCGGCGCTTCACCGTGGCGCATCCCCTCTGGTAAGGGGGGGGACGCTGGCGGGTCCCCGCGGGAGGGGTGGCACCGGACCGTGCTGCCGGGTTGGGGGCAGCGACCCCCCCAGTGTTGTGGCACGTCCTCGGGGCCGTGGGCCCACGGGGACGGAGGGGACGAGGAGGGGACAGCGGGTGTCCCCACACGGCCCGGGGCTGAGCGGGGCAGGGGGGAGCCGCTGGACTGAGCACGGACACACTCGTGGCAGCCACGGCCAGGCAGGGACCCGCGGTGGGGCGGCCCGGTGGGGAGGGAGGGGGGCTTTGCYCTCCAAATCACGGCACCAACCCGCCCACCGCGGCTCCTCCCTGCCCTCCGCACCTCGGAGCTCTGTGGGGTTGGGCTTGGGGTGCCCCGGGTGCCGGTGGGCGCCGTGGGGCTCGGCACATCCCTCCCCGGCAGCGACAGCATCTATTTATAGCGGCCGCGGCCCCCCCCGTGCCACGGGCACCGCTCGGAGGTCACTAACGCCGAAACGAGGGGGGTGRATTCGGCCCCGGCCCCGCGGCGGGGGCTCGCGTCCCCCGGGGCTGTCCCCTGCGGTGGCAGCGGGGTCAGGGGTGGTGGCACGGGGCCGGGAACAGACGCGGGCATCACCCCGTCGGAGGGACAATGCGGCTTTGTGTGCCCGGTACCATCGGGGATGGGAAGCCGAGGCAGGAAAACAAGGGGCTGCGGGATGGCATGACGCGGTGCCGGCTGGCACTGCCGCTGCCGGGGACGGCCCCGCCACAGCGCCCGGGGCTGCCGGAGCGCGACGATGCTGCCGGGCAGCCGGTGCCCGTCCCGGAGGCACTCCTGCATCGGGTAGGTGCTGCGCTCCCGCTGCGGACGCGGCGGCCCCGGTGGCATCTGCGCTTTCCCGGTGCTCTGGGGCGGCTCGTCCCCGTCCCCACGGCGCGGGCGGCTGCGGGAGGGGACAGGCGCTGGATGGCCCTCGCTGTGTCCCTGCTGCGCGCAGCCTTTCCCATGACCCCGCGGCCGGCGGAGCAGGACGGGGGGGTGAGGCGGCCGCGGCCAGCTTGGGGACGCGGCGAGGTCATCGTCCCCTGTCCCCCCGTGAATGCACACGGCTGCCAGGTGACTCYGGTTCGGGTGCCCCTGGACTGCCACCAGCACATCCCCAAGGCCCAGGGTTTGGCTTCCGCGGCGGTTTCTGTCCTTCGATGTCCCCTGGCTCTGTGCCGTGGCTGGGATATTGTCCCCTCCGTGGGACACGGGACCCCGAGACGGGGCTRATAGAGGCTTTGGGGCTTTGGGGGACTTGGGACCAGGGCGCTGGTGACAGGTAGGGGAAGGGACAGGCAGGAGCCAGCCCTTCCTGGGGTCTCTGGAGCTGGGAGCTTCAGGGCAGCGGGTCCTGTCYCACCTGGGTGACACGGGACAGCCTGGATTTGCTAGTCGGTGTCCCAAGTCCCAGACTTGAGCTGAGAGGGTCCAGGTGCACTGAGCTGTGCCTCTTCTCAGCAGCAGGTGAAGGCGCCAGTGTCACCACAGAGGCCACCAAGCCGGAATGTGCTGGGCCGAGCGGGGACGGTGGCACGAAGAACCCGGCAAACCCGGCAGCGTCCCCTGGGCTGAGGTGCCTGTGCCACCCACCCCGTGCCAGCCTTGTCCCCTCTCCCCTCACAGCTTTGACCTGGAGAATGGCCCCCCAGGCCGGGGCGTGCTGGACTGCCAGGCCAGCCCGGGCGCGGGGCTGGTYCTGCAGGGCACCTTCTCCCACGGCCAGCGCCGCGAGTCCTTCCTGTACCGCTCCGACAGCGACTACGACCTGTCCCCAAAAGCCATGTCCCGCAACTCCTCCATCGCCAGCGACCTGTGAGTGTCCCCCCACCCCAGCCCCACGTCCCCTGGGACCCCCCTCCCTTCCCCGAGGCTCACACTCCCTGTGCTCCCGCAGGCATGGAGAAGACATGATTGTCACACCCTTCGCCCAGGTAGGTGCCACCCTTGTGCCCTGCCCAGGAGGGGACACGGCCTGCACCCAATACCGGGGTGGGTGTCCCGGGGGGCTCTGCCCGACCCCGGCCCCCTCTCGCCCCCCAGGTCCTGGCCAGCCTCCGCACCGTCCGCAGCAACCTGACYCACCTCCAGGACCGTGCTGGCATCAAGTGAGTCGGCTGTGGGGTGGGATGGTGAGGATGTCACCTGGGTGGGGACCCAAACCCGTGGCAAGGGCGGGGCACTGCTGTGGGGGTCCCAGGTACTCAGCCCCCCGTGTTTCACAGGCGAGGATCGAGCAGCAGCCTCCCCTCGGGGAGCAAGGCCAGCCTCTCCGGTGAGTGCCGGGGGGACGGTGGTGGGGAGGTTTTGGGGCGAGCTGGCCGTCCCTATGTCCCCAGGGTGGGTCCCGCCGCGCCCCGGGGGGAGTGCAGCAACCCCCCCCAAGCCAAGGCAGAGCCGCGGCTTTGCCCTTTGGGATCCATGTCTGGTTTTCGGCAGCTCCTCCCGCCTGGCCGCCCTTCGCGGCGGTGGAAAAGCTCCCGTTGACGTCAAACCTTCCATTAATAAAACCCCGGCGGTGAGCGGGGCCCCGCGGGAGCCCGGCTGCCCCCGGGGCTGGCTGCCACCCCACGGGACAGCGTGGCACGCCGCGTGCCGGGGCTGCCACCCCGTGGGGACGCTGTGACGGGGCTGAGCCCCGCCGCCCAGGGATGCTCGACCCCGACCCCCGCGTCCCCCCGCGCCCCCGCCCGGGGGGTGGTGTGACCCCCCACGCCGGCGAGCCCCCCCACGGGGGGTCGGTGTGGCACCCCTGTGCCGGGTGGCCGTGCCGCTGGCAGGGCCCTTGCCAAGCTGGCGGGTGCCCCCAGCAGAAGATGCCCACCAGAAGCTCTCGCGGGAGACCCTGGAGGAGCTGGATTGGTGCTTGGACCAGCTGGAGACGCTGCAGACCAGGCACTCGGTCAGCGAGATGGCCTCCAACAAGGTAAGGGTCCCTGTCACCGTCACCCCGGTGGGCACGGGGACCCCAGAGCCCCCCCGGGATGGGAAGCAGGGGGTCCTGCCGGCCCCACCACACCGCTGACCCTGCCCACCGCCCGCAGTTCAAGCGGATGCTGAACCGGGAGCTGACGCACCTCTCGGAGACCAGCCGCTCCGGGAACCAGGTCTCCGAGTACATCTCCAGCACCTTCCTGGGTGAGGACCACCCCCCCTCTCTGCTGGGATCACCTCTGTGCTGGCAGCAGGGTGGGCTTTGTGCCCCCAGGGAACTGAGGTGCCCACAGGGATGATGCCAGCGGAGGGTCCCTCTTGCTTCTTGTGGAGGAATGGGATGGGGGTGCTTTCCYGGGTGTCCCAGTGGGATTTGCTGCCTTGGGGGTGGCACAGCTTTTGTCCTGGCCGGGGTTGCTGGTAAATACTGGTGCACCAGGGCTGTTGGGGCCATCCTTGTGTCCCTGGAGGGGTGTCCAGGTGTCCAGGCAAGTGTGTGGCCTGTGGAGGGGAGTGAGTGAAAGTGCTGGACACCCCCTTGCATCCCCCCAGACTGTCACGGTGTGACCCGTGCCATGTCATCAGCGTGACCGGGGGGGATGCTGGCAGTGGAATTTGTGCTCCCGCCCTGCTCACGGCCCCCCGTGTCACCCCAGACAAGCAGCACGAGGTGGAGATCCCCTCGGCGCTGGCCAAGGACAAGGAGAAGGAGCGGAGGAAGCGCCCCATGTCCCAGATCAGCGGCGTCAGGAAGCTCACRCACAGCTCCAGCCTGGCCGCCGCCGGCATCCCCCGCTTCGGGGTGCGCACGGACCACGAGGGGCTGCTGGCCAAGGTGGGCCTGGCACGGGTCRCCCACTGGACTGTGGGGTCCCCAGCGCCGGCCCCTCATGGACCTCTGTCCCTCTGCTCCCCAGGAGCTGGAGGACACCAACAAGTGGGGGCTCGACGTGTTCAAAGTCGCCGAGTACTCGGGGAACCGCCCGCTGACCGTCATCATGTACAGCATCTTCCAGGTGAGCATCCCAACGGGATGGCCCCGTGCCCGTGCCCGGACGGGGACGAGCCYCCTCCCGCCTCCCCGCAGGAGCGTGACCTCATGAAGACCTTCCGCATCCCCGCCAACACCTTCATCACCTACATGCTGACGCTGGAGGACCACTACCACGCCGACGTGGCCTACCACAACAACCTGCACGCCGCCGACGTGGCGCAGTCCACGCACGTCCTCCTCTCCACRCCCGCGCTGGAGGTGATTCCCGCTCACCCCAGGCCGCCCAGGCGTGCCCGGYGGGGCCGTGTCGCCTCCCCAACACCTTTTCCCACCGTTCCCAGGCTGTCTTCACGGACCTGGAGATCATGGCTGCCATCTTTGCCAGCGCCATCCATGATGTTGACCACCCTGGCGTCTCCAACCAGTTCCTCATCAACACCAGTGAGCTGGGGYGCAGGGATGGAGCTGGGGGATGATGGGGGACCCCCCCAGGAGTCACCCCGGGGTGACCGGTGTCCGTCTCGCAGACTCGGAGCTGGCGCTGATGTACAACGACGCCTCGGTGCTGGAGAACCACCACCTGGCCGTGGGCTTCAAGCTCCTCCAGGAGGAGAACTGCGACATCTTCCAGAACCTGAGCAGGAAGCAGAGGCAGACGCTCCGGAAAATGGTCATCGACATGGTACGGGAGGGGCTGACCACCCCAGGGTGGGGGTCCGGGCTGGGGGGGTCAGGCTGAGCCCCGTTCCCACCTCTGCCTGCCCAGGTGTTGGCCACGGACATGTCCAAGCATATGAACCTGCTGGCGGATCTGAAGACCATGGTGGAGACCAAGAAGGTGACCAGCCTGGGGGTGCTGCTGCTGGACAACTACTCCGACCGGATCCAGGTGGGGACACGGCTGGGAATCCTTCCCGGAATTGCAGGCGTCCGTCCTGGCTCTGCCGGGATGTCCTGTTTGGTGCCACCACCCTCCCAACCCCAGCTGGTTGTGGTCAAGCGAGTTCCTGGCACGGYGGGGTGGCCCTGGGGGACAGAGGACCCGGTGTCCGTGCCCACAGGTCCTGCAGAACATGGTGCACTGCGCCGACCTCAGCAACCCCACAAAACCCCTGGAGCTGTACCGGCAGTGGACCGACCGCATCATGGTGGAGTTCTTCCACCAGGGAGACCGGGAGCGGGAGAAGGGCATGGAGATCAGCCCCATGTGCGACAAGCACACGGCCTCCGTGGAGAAGTCCCAGGTGGGGCAGCGGGCCGGGGACTGGGGCGGGGGACGCAGGGCCGGGCGGGGGGCTCAGCTCTGCCTCCCCCCAGGTGGGATTCATCGACTTCATCGCCCACCCRCTGTGGGAGACGTGGGCAGACCTCGTGCACCCTGACGCCCAGGAGCTGCTGGACACGCTGGAGGACAACCGGGAGTGGTACCAGAGCATGATCCCGCGCAGCCCCTCCCCTCCGCCCGAGGGACCCGCGGTGTCCCCCGCCAATGCCGACAAGTTCCAGTTCGAGCTGACGCTGGAGGAGGAGGAGGAGGAGGGTGAGTCGGACACGGAGCTGGAAGGGGCCGAGAGCCCCTTAGACGAGGACAACAGCGGCTCCAAGACGCCGGGCACRGACGACTCGGAGTCGGCCGACACCAAGCGCCTGTCCCCCAGCCCCGGGGACCGGGACTCACCTGCGCCCCACCCCAGGGACGTGGACAACCGGCGGGCGCTGGAGGGGACGCTGCCGAAGGACGGTGGCAGCGGGTGCTCCGCGCCGGGGCCCGAGGGCAGCCAGGGGCTGTGCCTGGACACGGAGGGCAACGTCACATGCCTGTCCCTGGGCACGTAGCGGCACCGGCCCGTGGGTCCCCTCGCTGCCRGGGGGACGTGGGACTGGGCACTGCCCCGAGCAGTGCTGCGGACAGTGGGGAGCTGGCACTGGCACTGCAGGGACACGGAGGCACCCAGGTTGTGTCCCCGTGTRGGAGCTGGGCAGGTCCTCACGGGCACGAGGATGCTGCTGGCCTTCTCCCTGCTCCCACCAGCGCCTGGGAAAGGTCCCTGTCCCTTTCAGACAGGGCGTGGGGACACCGTGTTCCGGCCCCAGCCCAGCCCTGGGGACATCCCGCCCTGCAGGGCTCCAGGAAGGASAATTCCAGCACCTTCCCAGGTGGCCCCTCGCAGGACAGCGGTCCCAGGGCGGGACGAGGTGGGCGAAGTGTGCTGGCGACACCCCCGGCACCAGGCACCCCCAGGCACCGGCGCACGGCACAGGCATGACTCAGTGCTTTATTTATTCGGAGACAGGTTCACTTTTTAAAGCCTTTTGTAGCTCACTTTTTACTACGAGCCTCGCCGAGGCTCACACGCGTTTTTTGGGGGCGGAAAGTCGCGTTTTTGGGGTGGAAAGTCGCGTTTCTGCCCTGCGATCACTCAAAACGCCGTTTGTACTTCACRCTTCGGGCCCCGGCGGGTGCTGAGCCCCCCCCCCACCCCCACCTCCGGGGCAGGATCCTTTGGGATTCTTCCTTCACCTTCCAGAGATTAAACCCGGTTTGTTCCACCCTTAACCTGAGCCCTGCAAGCGCCTCTTTGTGTCACGGGAGCCGCGGGCAGTGTCCCCAGGGAGCGGCGTGGTTGGTGGCCCTGTCTCCCGCCGGGCACCGGGCAGGGCCTGGCTCTGTGCTGGAACAAAAGCGAGCTCCTCCCTGGAAACGCCGATCCATCCCTGGCAAACACGAACCTGCTAAGGTAAATATTTAATCGCCGGCTTGGCGCGGCGCGGAGCCCCGTCCCCGGCTCTTCCGCATTGCTCCCGACGGTGATTTATCTCCACAAACACGTCCCCACCCGCGGCACTGCCTTGGCACGTGGGGCCCTCGTCCCCTGCCCGCCCCGCGGTCCCCTGGCAGCAGCGGGGCCTTGGGATTTGGATGGTTCTCTCCCAGCCTGGATGTTTTCCAGGGTTTGGCCCGGAGTGCCGGGGGCTGCGCTCGGTGGTGGTGGTGGTGGCTCCGTGACATCCCTGGATGTCCCCTGGTCTCTCCCCATGGAGATAGGGGCTGGCCAAGGCTCTGTGCTCCCAGAAATCGTTGAATCTGGATCCATSCCAGACTCTGCCAGGCTGGAGCTGGTGGAAAAAGCCCTTTTCCAAAACTCTGTGCCTGGCTCAGGGGCTGCAGCATGAGGAGGGCRGTGGGGCTGTTGCCCGGGGAAGGTGAGGGGCAATGACCACATCATCCCGGTCCATCCCTGAGCCTGGGTCCATCCCTAAGCCTGGGTCCATCCCTGAGTCTGGATTCATCCTGTAGCTGCGTCCACCCCCACGGCAGGATCCCTCCCKAAGCCTGGATGCATCCCTAAGCCTGGATCCCTCCTCACAGCTGGTTCCAACCCTAAGCCTGGGTCCACCCCTGACCTTGTGTCCATCCCCATGGCTGGGTCCATCCCTGCCTCCTGGTCATCCATCCCATGCCGGACTGTCCGTGCCATCCTGCTATCACTGGGTGCTGTGGTCAGTCCCCCCACTGCCCACCGTGTCCGGTGGCTCCAGACAGTGCCCGGGGGGTGTCCAGCTCCACTCTCCCGGGGCTGCGGGTGTGTGATGAGCCCGGGCAGGAGCCAAGGGGTGCACCGGGACAGAGGCCATTGAGCCCCTCTGTCCCCCCGCACTGCCCCGGGCGGGGCAGGGCAGGGCAGGGCCCGGGAGGCTCCCAGGGCCCCAGGCGGGACAGGGCAGGCCCGTGTAGGGCGGTGCCGCTGCCCCGGGGCCGCCATATGCTGCCGGCCCTAATCCCCGCTGGAGCCTCAGGGCGAGGGAGGACATGGCCGCCCACCTGCGCACCAGCCCCGCCTCAGCGCCAGCCTCCCCGTCACGGGAAGGATCAGGCTGCCCGCGACCGCAGGCCTGAGGGAGGCGTCGCGATAGGGCGTCATGTCGTGACAGAGAGGCCGTGAAACCTCACCCCCCTTTCGAGCGGCAATGGTTCGCCCCACACCCCCGTCCGCGCAACGGGTGGTTCATCCCGCGCCCCGCAGCGCGCGGGCGGACCGCACCACTGCGCCCCGCCAGAGGGGGGGCGGCGCCCACCACCGCGCCGGGAGGGGGGGGGTCTGCTCCCCCCTCTCCGCCCGCCGTCCATCAGAGCGCGCCGCCGAGCCAATCAGCGCCGCGCTCCGGGGCGCGCCCGTGACGTCTGCGCTCATTTGCATAGAGAGCCCCGCCCCTCGGCCGACGTCACCGGGCTCCGCATCTGCTGCAGTCGCTGCGGGGAGGAGGCGGCGGCGCGAGCGCGGCAGAGGTGAGACCCCCCCCCCCACTGGGACCCCCACCGGGACCCCCCCCCCAGTGACACCCCCGCAGGGACCCCCCCCGGAGCCCTCTCTGTAACCCCCCCGGCCCCGGGAGAGGAGGGGCGGCTGCAGCGGAGGAGGCGGGAGGCGGGGGGGGATGATGATGATGATGGATGCGGCGCGGGGGGGGGCTGCGCAGGGCCCGGGGGGGGTCTCGGTGCGGCGGGGACCGAATGGGTGCAGCGGGGTCGGGCCTGCGGGGAGGAGCAGGGGGCGACCCCCTCCCCGTCAGCACCGTGCGCACCCCCTATCAGCGCCCTGACCCCCCCCATCAGCACCCTGACCCCCCCATCAGCACCCTGAACCCTTCCTCGCAGCATTCTGCGCCCCCCACCCCCCAATCTGCACCCTGCGCGCCCCCCGATCAGCACCCTGAACCCCCTCCTTGCAACACTCTGCACCCCCCCCAAACAGCAGCACCCTGCACCCCCCATCAACACCCTGCACCCCCTCTCTGCAGCGCCCTGCACCCCTCCATGAGCCCCCCATCATCCCCCCCGCCTCCATCAGCACCCCGCACCCCCTCCCTGCGGCGCCCTGCACCCCCTTCCGCGAGCCCCCCGCAGCTCCCACTGCCCAGCATCCCTGTGCTCCATCCCACATCCCCCTGCTCCACCCTCCCGCCTGGACGAGCACCCACATCTGTGCCCCCCCTGCCTGGCATCACCCTCCCCACGGCACCCTGTGGCACCCCACGGCGCCCTGTGACACCCCACGGTGCCGTGTCACCCCTCACGGTGCCGTGTCACCGCGCTGGCCACGGCGTGCGGGGGCACCGCCGCCGGTGCCATTTTGTCGGGAAGATGCGGGAGAGGCTGCGGCGCCCCGGCCGCACCCCCAGCGCCACGGCAAACCCCGGGAGCCACGGCAAATCCCGGGAGTTATGGCAAATCCCGGGAGCCACGGCAAATCCCGGGAGTTATGGCAAATCCCAGGAGCCACGGCAAACCCTGGGAGCCGTGGCAAATCTCGGGAGCCACGGCAAAMCCCGGGAGCCACGTGCCCCACATTTACTGCGGGGTCTCTGCGCCGGGGGTGACAGGAGGTGGCCTCCCCGAGCCCTTCGGGGCAGAGTGACCCACTGATGGCCACACCGCCGCCCATCCCGAACCAAAATACGCCCGATCCGTGCCCCTGGTGCTGGGAATCGGCTCCATCCCGGGGCCTGGCAGCGCCGGGGCTGCGGCCGCCGGCCCCGTCACGGCCTCTCCCTCCACCTTGCAGATGGCGTCCGCTACCGACTCCCGCTATGGGCAGAAGGAATCCTCGGACCAGAACTTCGATTACATGTTCAAGATCCTGATCATCGGCAACAGCAGCGTGGGGAAAACCTCCTTCCTGTTCCGGTACGCCGACGACTCCTTCACGCCCGCCTTCGTCAGCACCGTCGGCATCGACTTCAAGGTCAAGACCATCTACCGGAACGACAAGCGCATCAAGCTGCAGATCTGGGTGAGGCCCCCGGGCCCCCGTGCCGGTGTGGGGGTCGTGGGTGGTGTGGGGTGGTGGGCAGGGGGTGATGGTTGGTGTGGGGTGACGGTCAGGGGGTGATGGTTGGTGTGGGGTGGCGGTCAGGGGGTGGTGGTTGGTGAGGGGTGATGGTCAGGGAGTAATGGTTGGTTGGGTGATGGTGTGGAGGTGATGGTTGGTTGGTGTGAGGGAGGTTATGGTCAGTGTGGGGTGGTGGTTGTTACAGGGTAATGGTTGGTTGGGTAGYGGTCAGTGTGACCATCACCACCAGGGTGATGCTGGGGTGGGGTGAACATGCTCCCATGGCCCTGGTGGCCCCCGGGGGGGTGTCACCGTGTCCCTGGGGGTGACATCCCTGCTGTCCCCGCCCAGGACACGGCCGGGCAGGAGCGGTACCGCACCATCACCACCGCCTACTACCGCGGGGCCATGGGCTTCATCCTCATGTACGACATCACCAACGAGGAGTCCTTCAACGCCGTGCAGGACTGGTGAGCGCCAGGAGGGGCCCTGGGCACCCCCAAACCGCCCCAGCCACCCCCTCCCCGCACCTCTTATCCCTCCTTTCCTTCCCCAAGGTCCACCCAGATCAAGACCTACTCCTGGGACAACGCCCAGGTCCTGCTGGTGGGGAACAAGTGCGACATGGAGGACGAGCGCGTGGTCTCCTCGGAGAAGGGCCGCCAGCTCGCCGAGCACCTGGGTGAGTTGGGGAGGGGGGACCCCCCGCCAGGGCCGCCAGCCCACAATTAATTTAATTAAGGGCTTAATTCCCTCCCTGTAATCGCTCCGCTCCGACACCGGCGGTGACTTGGCACCCGGGGAAAAACCACGGAGTCACCGAGCCACGGGGGGTTTGTTACACACCTGAAACCCTCTGAGAGCTGCTGGGGGGAGGATTTGGGGGGGCTTTTAGGGGGGGAAATGGGGTGTCCATGGGTCAGGTGGTGGGGGGTGTTGCAAACCCTTTAAATATTTGAGGCAGAGGACGCGGGGTCGGACGCGGGGCCGGAGCTTTGATGTGCGTGCGTGTCCCTTGTCCCCGTGTGCCCCCCACGTGTCCCCCCACYGCAGGGTTTGAGTTTTTCGAGGCCAGCGCCAAGGACAACATCAACGTGAAGCAGACCTTCGAGAGGCTGGTGGACATCATCTGCGAGAAGATGTCCGAGTCGCTGGACACGGCCGACCCCGCGGTCACCGGCGCCAAGCAGGGCCCCCAGCTCACGGACCAGCAGGCCCCCCCCCACCAGGACTGTGCCTGCTAGGGGCCAGCCCCCCCCCCAAAACCCCCCAAAAACCGGTCATGCCCCCCCCCCCCCCCCCCCCCCCGCCCCGAGCTCCTCCTCTTGGGGGTCCCGCGGGGGCTTTTGCTGCTGATACCTCCGAAAGGGCTGCGGCCCCTCTAGGAGCCCCCCCATCTCCATTCATTAGGCTGTGCCCCCCACCCCTTAATTTATTTTTAAGCCTGGGCTGGTAGAAAACTCCCCCCCATTCTGCTTTTAATCACTGTCAGGAAACCATCAACCCCAGCCCCGTCCCTCCCTGAGGACCTCCTGTCCTGGCACCCCTTGCCCTGGGACCCTCCCTTGCCCTGGTGACCCCCCTTGCCCTGGGACCCCCTTTCTTGGGACCCCCTTGTCCTGGAGACCCCTTGCCCTGGGGGTCCCCCTGCTCTGGACCCCCCTGTCCCGGGGCTCCCCCTACCCTGGGACCCCCTTCCCAGCCTGTGGGTGCTACAACAGGACCCCCAAACCYCTCCCCATCCCACCCCGTGTCCCCCCTCCCCACCTCCTCATCTCCCCTTTACCCCGAGAGCTCCCTGGGGTGGAGGGGGCTCTTTGTGCCCGGCTTTCCCCACCCCTCCAGCTGGATGGATCTTTCCCGACTCTTGTTTATTTGTATAAATAGATGCTAATTTATGCTCCCGCCGTCTTCCTCCTTGTACATACAGAAATTCCTTGTAAATAGGCGTAGGAAGTGACGCTGTGCGCGTGACCTGCTGTGCTGTGGCCGTGGTGGTGCATTTATATATATATATATATTCGGATTTTTTCTTTTTTTCCTTTTTTTCTCTCTCAGTGTGGTAACCTTTGCTTGTGAATATCACTTTTAAAAAACAAACAACAACAACAACAACAAAAAAAAAACGAAAACAAAACAAACTCTTACCATTGAAATAAGATTTAAAAGAAAATGAATTAAATCCAGCAGCGAGGCCGAGCGAGCTGGAGTGGATCGGCCCCCGGGGTTTGGGGGAGCCTGGGTTGGGCTCAGGGTTTGCTCCAGGGGATTTGGGATCTCGTGTTCCTGTAGTTCTGTGCTTCTGTGGAGACTGTGAATAAGTGGATATTCCCGTAGCCATGACAGAGCTGCCCTTTATTTATTTTTCTTGGAGCGCTGTGTCTTTATTTTACAGATTTCCCCCCTCTCCCCCTGCCCCCCCTCTTCTTCCCTCACCATGATTCCATCTCCCTCCTCTCCCCCTTTCCCCTCTTTTTTGTGAAGTTTACTTATGGAAGAGTTACACTGTACTGTACAAATGTCAAAAGTGTCAAAAAGAGTACAATTTCCTAAAAATCACTGTATTAAAAGAAATGTTGTGAAGAAATAAACCGATGCTGATCAGAAGTTCCTCGGGGTCGTTGTGGGCACAGAGGGGGACAGTGGGATGGTCCCTCTGCTCCGTGTCCCTGACCTCGGTGTCCCTGAGTTGCCAGAGAGGAGCAAAAATTAATTGCCTTTTTTAATTATCATCCCCCCCAAATGGCTCCTGCTGCTGCAGAGGGGAGGGATCGTGGCCCTCTGGGTGTGTGACAGGGGGGGACCAGGGCAGAACCTTTAAGGCACAGCTTTAAAATTCAGGAAAAAAAAATCCCATTCAGGCAGTGTTCATTGATCCTGGGAATGACTCGGTCACTGGGTTAGGCAGGGAGTGTCCAGCTTGCCCAGGGCTGGGAGCAGAGGGATGTGATGGTCCAAACTCTGCCGAAATTTGGCTCCAAGCCCCCCCAACTCCGCCTCCCGAGCGCCGCAGAGCCGATGGGTGCAGTCACATCCCTATTTATAGAGGATCCAGGTGGCTGCAGCCCCCGCCCGGAGCCGGGGGGGAACGGAGGGAACAGGGAAAACGGGAGCTGAGGCAGCAGGAGAGGGGGGGAGTGGAATGATTTTATCCTTGAGCTGGAAGAGAAAAAGTAGGAGGGGAAGGAGTGAGGAGCTGCAGGGAGAGCAGAGGGGCAGCTGGAGTGAATCCTGGAATGGTTTGAGGTTGGAATGACCTTAAAGCCCATCCAGTCCCATGGGCAGGGACACCTTCCACRATCCCAGGGTGCTCCAAGCCCCATCCAACCTGGCCTGGGACACTTCCAGGGATAGGGCAGCCACAGCTTCTCTGAGAATTCTCTGCAAGGGCCTCCCCACCCTCACAGGGAACAATTCCTTCCAAAGATCTCATTCGTGGGGATCCAAGTGGCTGGAGGGTGCCGGAGGAGGAGCAAAGGGCCAGTTTGCTCTGGACAGGGAAATCCAGGAAATCCACAAATCCAGGCTGGATCAGTGTGGGGGAGCACCAGGACCCTTCCCTGGGGCTGCAGCAGCTCCTCCTCACCCYGGTCTCCGTGGACAAATCCCAGAAGAAATCACTTCACAGGTCATCCTGCAACAAGAGATTGTTACAAYCCCAACCCACGGGTGTAATTAGCAGACGAATCAATCAGCAGCAGGCACGTGGGGGATCTGGCTCTGGCGATCYGCTCCCTCGGGTGGGTGGGTCGATCCACGCCGGCCAGGACGCCCAACAATCCATGTGGTGCAGGCAGGAGCCTCTGGAAAGGCCACATTCCCATCCCTACGCCCCGGCGCTGCGCTGGCTCTGCCGCGGCGGCTCCCGCTCGGCGCTCGGGGGGCTCCGGGGCTGGAAAARCAGGGATTGGGGGGGGATGAGCTGGGCGCCCCCAGGGAGCAGAGGGGGGCCGAGGCGAGGGGCTCACCCGGTGCTTGAGGTAGGACAGGTAAACGTCCCAGCCCAGGRTCACGACGTTGACATAAACCACGCGGTACGTGGGCGGCACGAAGAGGAAGTTCAGGATCTGAGCCGCCGGCCACACGCACCAGTCAGCCTGGAAGGGAGCAGGGAGCGGCTGGATGGGTCCCGCTGGATCCGCCGGGGGAAGTGGGGAGAGCTCGGGGCGGGGGTTACCTTGTAAAATTCCCAGAATTTCTCCTTCAGCTCGTCCCAGCTCTCCTGGAGAGATTGGCCCTCCAGGGTGCCGATGCCTGCGGGGACAGGCGGGGTCAGCGGGGACGGGAGCGCTCGTTCCGTGCCGGGAAGAGGGGTGGGAATTGCCGGGAAATGCCCCGAACCCCTCCCAGTGTGGGCGGGGAGGGCAGCGACAGCACCATCCAGAGGGAAGGAGTTCCAGGAAATGGAAGGGAAAGTGAAAGGCGCCGGCACTGATCCGTCTGGAGAGCAGCAGCCGCCAGGGAGTGGCTGGAGCTGTGTCAGGGCGTTGGGATGGAGATCAGGGAAAGGTCCTTCCCCCAGAGGGTGCTGGGGCACTGGACAGGCTCCCCAGGGAATGGTCCCAGAGCTCCAGGAGCGTTTGGACAACRCTCCCRGGGRTGCRCAGGRTGGGGTTGTTGGGGTGTCTGTGCAGGGCCAGGGGCTGGGCTGRRTGATCCCTGTGGGTYCCACGCACCCAGGAAGTACCAGGCGCCCATGCCGGGCGATGCCACGAGCTGGTCAATCACGACTTTCTTCAGGACCGTCCGGAGGCTCCGCACGCCCCGGGCTGGGAATGCCGAGTCCAGCCAGAGGTACCAGTAGTGCATCAGTGGCCCCAGGCTGCAGCCCACGGCAAACATCCGGGCTGGAAAACAACACCCCGGGTCAGGGAGGGAGGGTTTGCGTGGAGAGGGCAGGGTTAGGTGGGATATTGAGAAGGAATTCCTCCCTTCTGGGAGGTGGGAGGGTGGGGAGGCCCTGGCACAGGTTGCCCAGAGAAGCTGTGGCTGTCCCATCCCTGGAAGTGTCCAAGGCCAGGTTGGAGCAACCTGGCATAGTGGAAGGTGTCCCTGCCCAATGAGATGGGCTTTGAGGTCCCTTCCAACCCAAACTGTTCTGGGATTCTGGGATTTATGGGATGCCCATCCTTGGTGCCTCTCCCAAAAGCAGATTTGGCTCTGGGGAAGGCACAAAGGGACTGTGTGACCTCAACTCCCTCCCTGTGATAATGAGGATGAATTAATCACTGAATCATGGATTGGTTTGGGTTGGAAGGGACCTTAAAGCCCATCCAGTCCCACCCCTGCCATGGGCAGGGACACCTTCCACTATCCCAGGGTGCTCCAAGCCCCGTCCAACCTGGCCTTGGACACTTMCAGGGATGGGGCAGCCACAGCTGCTCTGGGAATTCCATCCCAGCCCCTCACCACCSTCACAGGGAAGAATTCCCTCCCAACATCCCACCTATCCCTACGCTCTGGCAGTGGGAGTTGAACAGCCCACCCTGCCCTGCTGCCACCCCAGTCCTCACCAGTGCGTCCCAGTTCGTTGTGGCTCTCCGGGTGCTTCCGGCGGTGCCATTCCTGCTGCAGGGAGTCCCCGGCTGCCAGGAGGCCCCCGCAGCTCAGGGTGTTGGTCAGGAGCAGCAGCCTCCCCGTGAACAGCGACTTCCAGGAGTGCAGGAGCCGCTGGCTCCGCGGGAGCATCCTGCGGGAACAACCCCCGGCCCTGCCCGGGGGCAGTGGGATCAGCCCCTCCAGTGCCTCTCAGTCCCTCCTGGGTGACCCCAGTTAGGCGCCCAGTGGCCCCCAGTTCCCCCAGTTAGCAATTCCACACCCTCCCAGCTCACCTCATACCCCCCTGTTAACCAGGCTGTGCTTCCCAGTTCTCCCAGTCCATGCTTGGGTACCCTCCCAGTTCCCCTTATGGCCCCCCCTCCAGTTCCCAGTTCCCCCAGTTATCCCCTCTGTGTCTCCCAGTTACCCCTGCCACATCCTCCCACTCCCCCCATCACTCCTGCTGTGCCCCCCACATCTCCTAGACCACCTCCGCCGTCACCCCAGTGCCCCACAGTCACCCCAGTTCCCCCCAGTGCTCCCCCCAGTCACCCCAGTGCCCCCCAGTGCTGCCCCCAGTGACCCCAGTGCCCCCCAGCCCCACCCCCTGGGTGCCCCCCACTCACCCCAGTTATCTCTGTACCCCTCCACTTACCCCGCTGGGTCCCCAGCGCCCCTTCCTGGACACAACCCCGGTACCCTGAGCCTCCAGTGCCTCCCAGTTCCTCCTACTTCCCCCCAGTTCCCCCAGTGCCCCCCCCCCGCCACTACCGGGCGTTACCGCCACCCGCACGCGGAAGAGGGGGCGCGTCACGTGACCACAACGACTTCCGCTTCCCGTGTCCGCCATGACACCTACCGAGGCACTGGGGGCCGCCATGACAGCTACCGAGGTACGGGCGGCCGCCATGACACCTATCGAGGCAGCTGGGGGCCGCCATGACACCTACCGAGGCAGCAGCTCGCCCATGTGCTTGTGGTGGGGGGAGATGGGATGATCCAGGGGGTCCTTGCGGTGTCCCAGCCCTGATTCCTTGGTTTTGGGGGAGCAGAGCGGCTGGGGGAGCTGTTGCTGCTCAGGGATGTCCCTGTGGAGGAGGCCACTATGAGCATTGGCAGTTTTGGGAGGGCTGGGACCACCACTCTCCTYACTCTGCTGGTGTCACTGGGGTCCCCCAGGTGTGGGGATGCTGCTGAGACCCTCCAGGCTGCCCCCAGAGCCTTTGGAAGTCTTTGAGAAGCTCCTCTTTGGAGCCTGAGCATCAACTGTGGGTCGCCGTGGTTGTGGGGGGCAGCAGAAGGGCTGCAGGGACGTTGCTGCTCCTTCTCCTCGGAGTTTGTCACCCCCAAGGACATCCTGGTAGGAACTGAGGCCTCTTTGCTCAGCAAGGGGCAGCTCTGGTCATGAACTGGAGGCAAAGATCCCTCATCTCACTACCAGATGTTTGTCTGCCAGGACTGATGTGGGGCAAGAAGGCAAAAAACTCACCAGCCTCTAAAAAACATCAGCTTTATTCCAACTCCGAGTGCAGCTGAGGAACCCTGCTCCTCCTCACACCCCATCCAAACGCCTCCTGACGGGAAAGGGCCTCGCCAGCCCTATCTGTAGGAATTGGCCTTGTGTTTTGGCAGGAAGGTGAAGCTGGGCGGGACAGGGCCCAGGAGCAGCTCACTGGGAGAAAGAATCAATGACAGAATTAATCAAGAGACCTCAAAGCCTATCCGGTGCCACCCCTGCCAGGAGCAGGGACACCTCCCACCATCCCAAGTTGCTCCAAGCCCTGTCCAACCCGGCCTTGGGCACTTCCAGGCAGGAAAGACAGCGACAAAACCAAACCCAAGGAGGGGTCTGTGTTCAGTCTCCAGCTGTCACACGACCCTGTGGCTCTGCCATGGCCCTTTTGAGCAATTTAAATGAAACTCGATGCTTTATTACCTTATTTTGATCCAATCATCCACGTTCTGGCTGGCCATCAGTGTCTCCAGGTAGTCCCTCCCCAAGTAATAGGGCGGCCTCTCGTTGATTCTCTGAGGTAGATGTTCCAATAATCCCACTGGAATGTACCTGGAACAAAATCCAACAGCAATGAGTGCTGGGGTTTCATAAATTATCAATTAGAGGCCCTCCTGGCTGGGCAGAGTTACCTGCACAGGAAGGAGAGCCATTCCAGCAGGAATTTCCTGGTTTTCTCCACTCCCTGAGTATCCGACCCCCAGTGCTCGAGGCCGTAGTTGGTGAAGTCCTTGAGGATGTCAAACCTCTCGCTGGAGGAGATATCCCAGTGCCTCTGCTCCTTGATTTCCGTGAAAAGCCAGGGTTTGATGAGTGCCCCTCTGCAGCCAGAAGAGAAAATGGCATTGTTATTCCCATCACTGATGCTCCTGAAGATCTGAGGCACTTCCCAGCGCTGATTTCCCAGCCAACTCTGCTTTAAATCTCCTTTTCCATTCCCACAAGGAGCTCCCACCGATACAAACGGATTTCACCCATTTTCAGAGTGGTTTCGCCGAGAGGAAAAATCTCACGTTTTGGGTTCGTTTAGGGACTTTTTTAACCCCTTTTTTTTTTTTTTAATTTAACTCTGGAACCAACGGAGCTCAGGAGTGAAGGGAAACACAGGCACTTGCCTTGCAATCATGATTCCAGAAACTCCCATCTGCATGGCTCGGTTTGCATCTTCGTAGGACAAAATATCCCCGTTTCCTGCCCGGGAAAGGAGGGAGAAGCCAGAGGTCAAAGTGATCCGTGAGGACAAGTCAAAGTGAGTTAATCCAGGCATGGGATAAAATTCCAAACGGACGCAGCGTTCAAAAGCCAGATGGTCCAGAGAGGACCTGGTTTGGATTCCCAGGGATGTTTCTGCTGGATGTTCCCTTACAAGGAAAAAAGGAGCTTTCTCCTCTCTTCTCCTTCGTTCCCTGAAAGTTTAGGGATTCACGGGGGCAAGAAAACATCCAGTCAAACCCAAATTATTCATGTCCTACCTGTCCCTTCCCCCTGGCACCACATCAGCAGCACTGGGGATGCTCCAAGCTTTTCCCCAGGCTAAACATCCTTGGGAACCTGGGTTTTTTTCCCCGTTTTTAAGGGAATTTCAAGCCAAACACGTTGACAAAGGAAGCCCCACGTACCAAAGAGAGGCATGGGGCTGGCGATCCGGGCACACTCGGCGATGTATTCCCAGTCAGCACTCCGGGTGTACCTCTGCTCCCGGGATCGGCCATGGAGCTGTGGAGACATCCAGGGAGACCCCGCTGGAGAGGCAGGGAGGGACACGAGGGACACCAGGATGGGATAAGGGAGCCTTGGGATTGACCTTGGGTGCTGACAGAGCGAGGCGAGCAGAGCTGGGTAAGGGATTCTTTGGGATCTACCTCTGGATCTACCTCTGGATCTACAGTCCAGCAGCTGCTGACAGAGTGGGCTGAGGAAAGGGTGACAGAGTTGGGTATGGGATCCCTCAGGACCCACCTCTGGATTTACAGCCAGGGGTATGGCCAGGTTGGACAGGGCTTGGAGCAACCTGGGATAGTGGAAGGTGTCCCTGCCCACGGCAGGGGTGGAACTGGATGGGCTTTGGGGTCCCTTCCAACCCAAACCAGTCTGGGACTCCATGATCATGGGCCCAAGGCTCAGGAGCAGGTAGGAAAACACCCTCTGCACCTCAATTTTCCTCTTTTATTAGCAGAGAGCTGCTCAAGGGGCTCTGAAAGAGCTGCTGAGCTGGGGGGCAGGGGAAGGTCACCCCCACCTTGTCTCCAGGCTGAATTCCCCAGCCACCAACCCCACGCATCCGTCCCCGTACCGTGACCATGGCCGCTCCCCACTCCCGGATCCTGGGGATGATCTTGTGAGCCACGTTCACCTTTTCCTGCACCCCTGTCCGGATCTTCACGGTCAGTGGGACATCCAGCACCTGCAGGGGTGGGGAGATGAGGCCAGGCCGGACTGGGCTCCGTGAGCTCAGCTCCAGGTGCTCCGACTCACCGAGTTCATCCCGCGCACGATCTGCTCGAATTTGTTGGAGCGAGTCATCAAGGCACAGCCTCCTCCCTGAGGGACAAAACACGCCACAGTCAGGGCTTTCTGCTTCCTCACACAGTGGAGAGTCCTTGGAGATGCTCAGGTAAGACCTGGAGCATCTCAAAGCTTGGAGAAAGCGGATCCTTCAAACAAAAAAAAAACCCCACCCCTCGCAAATCCTGCCATTCCCTGCTCCTTGAGCAGCTTATTCACCTTCTCACTGATATCTACTGCCCAACTTGGAGCTCTGGATCACACTGGAAGGAGCAATCAGGCAGCAGGGAATGAGGGAGAACACAAGGATCCACGGAAGGAAGGAAAACGTGGCACAGAACTTCTCACCTTCTTGTAGACCAGGTCGATGGGACACCCGACGTTGATGTCAACAAAATCCACGTCAATCGTCCTGTTCAGGAGCTCTGCACACTTGGTCATGGTGTCTGGAAAGGCTCCCTCCAGCTGCCAGAGGGAAACAGCCTCCCTGAGTTCCAGAGGCAGCTTTTCCCCCGGGGAAGGGAGCTGCCGGCGGGTTCCGGGGTGACGATGGCTCACCTGCACCCCGAAAACGTCCTCGGTGTGGTGGCGCTTGAGCAGAGCCCACTCGGAGGACTGGCCCTGGAGCAGGTTGGTGCACACAGCCATCTCCCCGCACGTGACATCCGCCCCGAAGCGCTTGCAGATCCGTCGGAAAGGGAGGTTGCCGCACTGCCAGGGACAGGGACCGTCAGGGCATCTGCTCCGTTCCAGTGCCAGCGCCAAATTTTGGCACAAGGACAGAGCTGTCAGCCTACCGTGGTCAGTGGAGCCAAGTAGAGCTTGCCTTGGATTTCCAGCTGGAAAAAAAGGATGGAGGAGCAGGTTAGCAGAGCTGAACCAGCAGTGGTTTTTATGGAATCACAGAATGGTTTGGGTTGGGAAGGACCGCAAGGATTATCCCATTCCACCCCCTGCCATGGGCAGGGACACCTTCCACTAGCCCAGGTTGCTCCAAGCCCCATCCAACCTGGCCTTGGACACTGCCAGGGATGGGGCAGCCACAGCTTCTCTGGGAAATCCATTCCAGGGCCTCCCCACCCTCACAGGGAAGAACTTCTTCCATATGTAAGATATTCCAGTTTTTATCCCTTTCCTTGGGTAAAGCTCAGCGGGAAACCCGGGAGCTCCGTGCTCTGCCTGCCTCCCCCACCTAAAGGCTCTCCAAGGGGTCTCTCTTCCATCTTTCCATGCACAACCTCCACCACGGGATTAGGACACGAGGGACTCTCACCTTCTTCTTCTCACACGGCCGCAGCTTCGTGACGTCCTCATCCGTCAGCGGGCCCAGGGTTGGGATGGAGGGAGCATCCTTGTTCCCTTGGGAATTCTGCAGGGCCTCTGGTTTGGGAGCATCCTCATTCCCTTGGGAACTCTGCACGGCCTCTGGTTTGGGAGCATCCTCATTCCCTTGGGAGTTCTGCAGGGCCTCTGGTTTGGGAGCATCCTCATCCCCTTGGGAATTCTGCAGGGCCTCTGGTTTGGGAGCATCCTCATCCCCTTGGGAATTCTGNCTCATCCCCTTGGGAATTCTGCAGGGCCTCTGGTTTGGGAGCATCCTCATCCCCTTGGGAATTCTGCAGGGCCTCTGGTTTGGGAGCATCCTCATTCCCTTGGGAGTTCTGCAGGGCTTCTGGGTTGGGAGCAACATCATCCCCTCGGGAGCTTTGCAGGGCCTCTGGTTTGGGAGCATCCTCATTCCCTTGGGAACTCTGCAGGGCCTCTGGTTTGGGATCTCCTCCCTGCTCCACCAGCTCAGGCCTGTCTCCCAGGCCCTCCTGGGGCGCTGTGCAGTTGGACACCTCCGTGGAGCCCCCCGTGGCTTTGCCTCCCTTCCCCCCGTGCAGCCCACGGAGAAACTCCTCGGCCCTGTGGAATCTGAACTTCCTCTTGCGCAGCTGCTGCTGGAGCTCCTTGGAGAGGCCGTTCCTCGCCAGCAGCTTCCCCTCCCACTGCCGGGCCAGGGCGGCGTTGACCAGGTTCTGGTGGCCGTGGCCGAGGTGGGCCTGGCCGAAGCGGCAGGTGACCCCGTAGGGACAGCGGCCGAAGGTGTCGAAGAGGACGCAGCGC
Source organism: Amblyornis subalaris (assembly GCA_018881555.1). NCBI lineage: Eukaryota > Metazoa > Chordata > Aves > Passeriformes > Ptilonorhynchidae > Amblyornis > Amblyornis subalaris. The sequence goes on from JACAXG010000155.1 coordinate 654,110, forward strand.
CGGCCCAGGTCCGCCGGCTTCGCCGCCAGGTACTCGGACACGTCGTGCAGGAAGCGGCACCGCGGCCCGAAGTGGCACTGCCCGGCACAGCCCTGCGGACAACGCGGAGCGTGGGAGGGTGGGGATGGACCACGACCCCACAGGGCCTGCCCCAGAGCTCCTCTGAGCACCTGAGAACCCCAGGTGGGGTCGGGGATGATCCCAGGAAGAGCAGTGTTGGGATGGAACACTGAAGGAGGGGAGGGATGGACACACCTGAGGGGACATTTCAGCGCTACCACTTCAGGGAAGGTGACGCTTCACTCGTCCCACTCAGCTCGTCCCACTTCACCCTCTCCCAGAGGGTTTTTATGGAATCCCAGACCGGTTTGGTTTGGAAGGACCTTAAAGCCCATCTCGCTCTACCACCTACCATGGGCAGGGACACCTTCCACTATCCCAGGGTGCTCCAAGCCCCATCCAACCTGGCCTCGGACACTTCCAGGGATGGGGCAGCCACAGCTTCTCTGGGCAACCTGTGCCAGGGCCTCCCCACCATCCCAGGGAAGGATTCCTTCCCAATATCCCACCTAACCCAGCCGGAGCAGGGCCCTGTGTCCCACCTGTGTCACCGAGGGGCACAGCCTGCTCTGCTCGTAGTTGTTGGGTTTCATGCACGGGCGGCTCTTGTTCTGCCCCCGGGCTCTCTTCTTCTCCGGGCGCTCCTTCTCCTCCTCTCCAGCATCCCCTTGGCTTTCCCCATCCTGGCTGAGCTCCTCGGTCTTCACCCGCTTGGCCGGGGGTTCGCTCTGGGAGATGCTGACCTGCTCCTCTTCCTTCTTCTCCTCCTTTTCCTCCTGCTCCTCCTCGCCCCCTGCCCGCAGGTAGGCATGGAACTGCTCCTTGGAGGTGAGGAACCTGCGGAGACACAGCCTGGTCACAGCGGGGAGGGGATGCCCGTGGATAAAGGGGGTCAGGAGGGGGTGTTCTGGGGGGACTGGGTGGGTACCGGGGGCAGGAGGGGCTGGGCATGGGCTGGGGGGGGTTATGGAAGGGTCAGGAATGTACTGGGGGGATTGTGGAGAGACCAGGGACGTACTGGAGGGGTTATGGAGGAGTTGGGGATGTATCAGGGGGGTTATGGAGGGGTCGGGAATGTACTGGGGGGGGTTATAGAGGGATCGGGAATGCACGGGGGGGTTTATGGAGGGATCGGGCAGGTACCAGTGGGGTTATGGAGGGACTGGGCACCCACTGAGGGGGTTATGGAGGGGTCAGGAAGGTACTGGGGGGGGTTATGGAGCGGTCAGGAATGTACCGGGAGGTTTATGAAGGGACCGGGCACGTTCCAGTGGGATTATGGAGGGGTCGGGAATGTACCCGGGGGTTTATGAAGGGACCGGGCACGTACCGGAGAGGGTTATGAAGGGACCGAACACGTACTGCGGGGGTTATGAAGGGACCGAACCCGTCCCGGAGGGGGTTAAGGAGGGCCCTGGCAGCCTCGAGGCCCCCATCCCGCACTCACCGGGCTCGAACCGGCGCCACACCGGGCGCCGCCGCCGCTGCCATGCTGCCGCGCGCGGCGATGACGTCAGTGGCCGGGCGGGGCCACGTGACGGTGGCGCGCGCACGGCGGGCGCTATAAAAGACACGCGCCGCGGCGCGGCCCCCTCAGAGCGGTAGGAGCCGTGGATGTGTGGAGGTGCGGTGCCATGCCCGGGCCGGGTGGCCGCCCCCTCATGGGTGTCAGGGTTGTCCAAGCAGGAAAGTGAGGCCGGTGCGCAGCACTTGCACACAGTCGAGGTGTCGTTCCTTTTGGCAGCTCCTCAGGGCTTCTCTCTGGGGGCACCCCGTGGGTATGCGGGGCCCGCGTTAATGGGGGTCCCAGCGGCAGCCCCAGCCCTGGCCCCTGAGGGTGGGCATGGCGGGAAGGACCCCTGAGATCACCGAGTCCAAGTTATGACTGTACAGCACCATGTCAGCCAGACACACAAAGTGCCACGCTGTCCTTCCTCAAACAATTCCCTGATTTTGGAGTGTTTGGCTCTCCCGCCTCCTCACATCTATCAGGGGGAGAGGATGGAGCTCTGCAGAGGTGCGGGATGCTTGATACAGTGTTTTTTTGTATTTTTAGGGTTATTTTTAAGCAGTAAACACAAGCACTGTCTGCTCAGGGCTGAAGGGATGAACCAGCTCTTGCTCATGAGCTGCCTGGAGTGTTCAGGCTGCCCTTGCCTTTGGTCCGTGGGTGGAAGTTTGGGCTGAAAACCCAATTAACACGTCAAGCATGGTGTGTTTGACCTATTCTCCCTCCCCTGCAGCTGCCACGTCTTCCCTACGTTTGGGCCACTCTTCACATCCTCTCCTGGTCCTCAATCCCTCCGTGATCCTCCGAGCCTGATGCGTGTGAGCAGGAAAGATGCTGGAGTGAGGGGGTTGATGTCTCCCGGGTGACGTGTTTGGAGCCCTCCTGGATGACGTTTCCTTTCCAGCTCCATCACCTCCACAGCCCCGTTTGACTCACGCTTGGCCGGGGCTGCTGACAGGGCGAGAAAAGGCTGTGAAATCCAAGCGAAGCAAGAGCTGGGCTCCATCTTTCCCATCCCACGCCCTGCGCTGGATCCAAGGCGCTTTTTTTAGCCAGATAAAAACTCCTCTTTGTTTCCATAGGGCTGGACATGGGGTCAGCCCTGCTTTGATGGAGGTACCAACGAGGAGACAGAGGGTAACTTGTGGGTTTTGTCCTAATTTAGGGGCCGCTGGAACCTCTGGAAGAGCAAGAGTAAGGGAATTACCGCAGCATTGAGATTGTTTCTGGGCACTGCAGAGTTGTGTGTGCACGTGGGGTGGAGGTAAAAGTGCAAGCGGGGCTTTAATTCTGCTATTTTCCTGTTTTAGCACGGTTCTTTCCAGATGCTCCATCAGAAGTGGCTTTTGGGGGGAGCTGGGAGCCCAGTGGGTGCTCGTGCTCCTGCCAAGGGTGGGCAGGTTGCACGACGGAGCCAGGTGGCTGTGGGAAGAGCTTGGGGCTGATGGGGTGTTAATTAGTTCTGGAGTGAAATATGAGGAATGCAAAATACTATTTTAAGCTTCAGCTTGGCTGGGGGAAGGAAGGAAGGAAAGAAATGAGGCTCTGGGGATTAATGAAATGATTTCACTGCTGTTTTTGTGGGGCAATAAGCCCGAAGTCAAGAGTGCTTTGGGCTGGCTGCACCCGGCTGAGGTCAGACTTCAGCATCTAATCCCTGCTCAGGGCACTACGGGGCTGAGCCTTGGATGAGCTTCCCAACAAACCCTTTTCCAGGTTGGACACGGCTTGGAGCAACCTGGAATAGTGGAAGGTGTCCCTGGCCGTTCAGGGGTGGGACTGGATGAGCTCTGAGGCCTCTTTCAAACCATTCCATGACTCTGCTGGGTGTGGAGAGGTGCTGCTGTTGTCTCCTTCATCTTTTCACCCCTTCAGGTCATGCTGAGGTTGGAAAAGGAGCTGGATAAGTGTAGGGTGAATACAGAGCTTGGATGGCCAGAGCTGTCACTTCCACGTCCTCCAGCAGCTTTAGAGAAAACCAATACCCACGAACTCACTGGGAAAGGCCAAGGCAGGAAAAAGGGAAAGGTTGATTACAGGAAAGTGGGATATAGATACAGGGAGAACTAAGTCAGGAAAAGTTCAGCTCCTTCAGGGTCCAAGTTAAACACGGATTAATGARCCTGCCCCTTCCACAGGCTCCCAGACAAAAGTCGGATGTGTCAAGCCCCTGGGTCTGGCTACTACACCAGGAATTAGCCAAAAAATGGGGTTCTGTAGCCCCCCCAAGGAGCAGCTCCACAGCTGCCACGGGGAGAGAGATTTGGGCTGGTCCCACTGGCCTGGAGCAGTGCTGGAATGTTGTGACAGCCTCTGCTGGTTGATGGTGCAAAGGGTGGCTGTCCCAGGGGGCAGGTGTGGGGTTGGATGTGTGGGAAGGTGGCTGGAGCTGGGAGCGAACCTCCGGGTCCTGTCTCCTGCTCAGACCGAATCCATCGCTCATGTGTTGTCTCCTCTTTTATCCACTCTTGTTTCAGCAGCACAGCTTCCAGCCTTCTGCAAAGGAGACGATTCCCATTGCTCATAAATCTCCTATCAGGAAGCTGTTTCCAAGATTAAAGCCTTAAACGTTTCCCCTCTCTGGTTTCACGTCCCAGCTCCCAGTTCCCTCCCTGCTGTAATCACCAGCTCCATCCCCTCCATCTGGACGCTCTGGGGTCTCTGTGCCTCACACCAAGCCCCTGAAAGCTGTGTCTGCTCCGAGAAAACCTGTGCTGGGACAATTTGGAACGGGGGTGTGCACCTCAAATGCTTGGAAGTGGCCGCGCCAGGCTTTGGGCTGGAGATTGTGTCATGGAGTTTGGAAAGCTCTTCCTGCTGCAGGTCCCTCCTGGCTGGCTTAAGAGCTGACTTAGCATTTGGAGGAGCTAAAGGTCATTATCTGGGCAAGGCCTATGGATTCGGGATGAGCTGGAAGCGGGCTGGAGCGCGGGGTGTGTTGCGGATATCGGATCGCCGGCAGCAGGATGATCGTTCCCAGAGCTGGGACGATGATCCGTGGTGACGAGTCCTTGGATCCGCGACGTCGCCGTGGTGTGTGGGCAGGGGAACGCGCGGAGCAGGGAAGCGCTCGGGACATCTGGGCTCACGTGGGAGTGCTGGGAGCACTGTGGGATCCCGACTCTCTTGGCTGTGGCACTCGGCCCTTTGTTAGGAAAGCTTGGAGAAGACCCCAAGTCTTTTCATCAGACCCTAAAATTAGAGGCAGCCAAGGCCCCACTCATGGGAGAGGCAGATTCCTTGGCAGAGGCTGCTCTGCTGATGGAAGAGGCAGGATGTGGCTTTTCCCAGTGCCCTGGGCATGGGAGCGGGGGGAATGTCCTGGTTCTCCATTCTGGGAGCTCTGGAGGGCGTCTCTCACCAGCCTTTGTTCCTCCCAGCCTTCATCACCCTCAAGCTTGCTGTTCCCAGGGCTGTTTTGAGGCAGCTCCATGGGAGGACCCCAAAAGGAACCTTCTCTTCTGGCCTCTGCTGTCACCTGAGGTCACCTCGTCCCCTTTCCGTGCAGGTTGGCTAATCCCTCATGGCTCAGCCTGTTGGGAATTAGGGGAGTTGAGGATCTGGACGGGAAAGGTGCTTGCCTTCAACCCTTTATCTGGCCTCTTCTAATGCCCTGTGTGCCCCCAGATAAAATCTTGTGTGCGTTTTTAATTTTTATTTTTACGCGAAAAAGCAACACTGAGATTTCCTCCTGACATTTAACTCAGTCAGTCAGTGACAAACCGAATAAACATTCCTGTTTCGCTGGGACAAAGGCTCCAAGATCCTGCTGGGACTAAAAGGTTTCATCATTTCCGAAGTAAAACGTTTCAGTTCGAAAAAGAAATAAGAACAACAACTCAAAATGACACGTTTCAATGTTTTTCTAATTATTTTCTCCATTTTGGCTGGGGCTATCTGTCAAATCTGGCCTGGCTTCTCAAATAGTTTTGAAGCCTTCCAAAACTTCTATTTTGGGGACTTTTCCTGTTATTGATGAACAAGTTCGATCCCTGCCCTGCATTCCTGTTCATTCCAGGTGTTTTCTGGGGTGTCTTGCAGGTGGATGGAGCCTCGGTGCCACCTGGAGATGGAGCAAGATGTTTTTCCCAATGCTGTGCTATCCTAATCCCAGCAGCTGCACCTGTGACATACCTGGGATGATCCTCCCTGCCAAGTTCCCCCTGGTTACTGGCACAACAAACTTGTTGCATTCCAGGTGAGCCATGTTTTCCTCCCCCAAACCTGGCTGCTGGGAGCATGTTGCGTCTGGAGCTCAGCAGCCGTCTTGGAAAAGAGCTGGGGAGCTTGAAAACCAAGGAATGATGTGCTGGGATCTTCACTGGTGCCTCTGTTCTCACACCTGGGCTGCCTGCCTGAGTCAGAGGGGAACAACATCTGTTGATTTTGGGGTTGCAGGTGGTTTTGTTTGGTTTTTAAGTTGTGATTGTGTGGATGAACATCCTCCTGTAGCCTTGAGTTCACCTGAGGGACCTCAACTGCTTGGAGTCACCTCATTCCTGATCCCTTCTGCAGGAGTTGGTTGTTGAGCCTGGAACTGTGGGAAAAACAGATGCCACTAAAAATTGTCAGGGTGGGTCACTGATGCCCTTTCCTTCACTCAGTCCTCTTCACCACCCTGCTGGAAATCATGGAATGGTTTGGGTTGGAAGGAACTTAAAGCTCATCAAGTGCAATCCCCTGCCATGGGCAGGGACACCTTCCACTATCCCAGGTTGCTCCAACCTGGCCTTGGACACTTCCAGGGATGGGGCAGCCACAGCTTCTCTGGGCAACCTGTGCCAGGGCCTCCCCACCCTCCCAGGGAAGAATTCCTTCCCAATATCCCATCTAACCCTGCCTTCTGGCAGTGGGAAGCCATTCCCCCTCGTCCTATCACTCCAGGCCCTTGGAAATAGTCTCTTTCCATGTTTCTTGTTGGCTCCTTCAGGCACTGGAAGGCCACAATTAGGTCACCCCGGAGTCTTCTCTTTTCCAGGCTGAACAATCCCAATTCCCTCAGCCTTTCCCCATAGCAGAGCTGCTCCATCCCTCTGATCATCCTGGTACCTCTTCTGGTCTCTCTCCAACAGCTCAGCGTCCTTCCTGTGCTGGGACCCCAGGGCTGGAGGCAGCTCTGCAGGTGGGGTCTCACCTGAGCAGAGCAGAGGGACAGAATCACAAGAAAAAAACCACCCCACAATTTAATTTAGTTCTGGAAAAATAAAACCTCATTGCTATTTTTATCAGAGCCCTGCCTAACACCGGATTTTTGCAGACTAAGGGTAGATGGCTTTTTCCTTCCTCCTCCTGACTAAGAGGTGGGGAGGACTGATGCAATGTCATCTAAACTTGGAGCAGCCCGTGCTGCAGCAGCTGAGGAGGTTTTGCAGGATGAGAACCATCCCCAGTTTTCCCCTGGATGAGGCTGTGCCAGTTTTCCATCCTGTCTTTGTTCTGGAAGACTCACCATTGCCTTAAAAATGGATCTGGGAAGATTTGCCCTTCCCTGCCTCAAGTGAGGGACGCTCCTGGGGGTGTGACCTTGCTGGTAGGAGGTGTCCCCTTTTCCTTAGCGATTTGTATCCAGGTGGTTTAATTTGCATCCTGTGTGGCTGTGCCACTCCAGGCTGCCTCAGGGAATTGTGTTGTGTGGTGACCTGCATTCAGCTCCACTGCAGAGCATCAGCTTGGCCAGGATCTGTCACTTCCAGCCTAACTCAGCCCTTCTGTGACAAAAAGGCAGCTGTCCCTCTCCTGTGGACATGGTTCCATGCAAATAAGTGGGAAAAGAGGCAAGGAAACAGGTAGTATTGTCCCTGGAAAATTGTGTTGCTGTGGAGATGGGAAGATGCACAAGAGAGGGAGTGACCCAGCTCGGGTTTATCAGCCCTGATAAAGATCCTATGGAAGCTTTAGGGTGTTAATGCAGGACAGACCTTCCCTTCTGGCTCTGCAGACAGCTCTGGCAGCCCTGCTGGGGCTCTCGAAGGGTGAAGGAGCAGCTTTTTCCAAGCAGACCTTGGCTGTGCCTGGGATGTGGGAAGTGCAGGGAAAGCAGACAGGCTTTGGCTGGGCCTCGGAGCCTGGACGTGCGCGGCTCCACCAGGACTCCCTGTCCTGCAGGGAAGCGAGGAGGCTGCAGTGAGTCCTGTCACTCCCCTTCCTGAGCTGGAAAACTCCCTTCCCGGTGGTTTCACCCCCTCTATCCCCAGATCCCTTCTCAGCAGGGACTAAGGCACTTGTTTTCTAGGCTGGCTTAATTCTGACATGAGATTACATCTCAGTGTGTGGGTACTTGAGCTCCCTCCCCCTGCTCAGGACAGCTGAATCCCAGCTCGTTCCAGCAGCTTTTGACAGAGAGGAAATGTCTCCAACCCATTGAATTCCTCCAGAATTCGTGGGGGTGGTGATTTGATTGAGTACCCAAATTTGTGTCCCCTCTGAGGGAGTTCTTGGGAAGGAGCTGTGATTAGTGATGCATGAGGATGTGGAAGCTCTAGTTCATCATTCCATAGGGGTTTTCCTGCTCCCAGCAGAGCAGAGGACAGATTCCAGGTTAAAATGTGCAAATGGCTCTGTGGAAATACTAAGGATATAGCCCTGCTTTAAATAACAGAATTATGGAATGGTTTGGGTTGAAAGGACCTTAAAGATCATCTTGTTCCATCACCTTCCACTATCCCAGGTTGCTCCAAGCCCCGTCCAACCTGGCCTTGGACACTTCCAGGGATGGGGCAGCCACAGCTTCTCTGGGCAACCTGTGCCAGGGCCTCACCACCCTCCCAGGCAGGAATTCCTTCCCAATATCCCATCTAACCTTGCCCTCTGGCAGTGGGAAGCCATCTCCTGTGTCCTGTCTCTCCATCCCTTGCCCAAAGTCCCTCTCCATGTTTCTTGTCAGGCCCTTCATGCGTTGCAAAGCTGCAATTAGGTGATCCCGGAGCTTCTCCACGCTGAGTAATCCCAACTCTCCCAGCCTTTCCCAGTAGGAGGGGTGCTTAATCCTCCTCTGGACTCACTCCAACAGGTCCATGTCCCCAAAAAACACCCTCAACTGGGTCAGGGAAGGGCAGCCAGAGCTGTGCTTGTTTTGACCTCCAAGGCAGGATGGTAACACAGCCCTGCCAGAGCTCAGGGAGCCTTTGGACAACGCTCCCAGGAACAGGGTGGGATTGTTGGGGTGTCTGTGCAGGGCCAGGAGCTGGACTCTGATCCTTGGGGATCCCTCCCAGCTCAGGATATTCCATGATGAAGCCATGCAGGTCTGTCCAGCTGTAAAACTGCTGCTCCACAGAACCGTTCAGTTCCAAGAACAGGTGAAGACTTTTCCAAAGCTTTCCTTTAAGGAATGGGATGCCCTTTCCTGGTTAAATGTAGGATCGTGGTCCCCTCAGTGTCATTGAACAGCTCGACCCGTTTCTCCCCACAAAACCTTCCTGTTCCCTCTCCTTTCCCTGCCCCGGAGGTTGCTGCACTCGGCAGCATTTGCTGAACTTGGAGAGCCTCTCCCCGCAGCTGCTCTTCCTGCTGCATCTCTGCACATCATCAATATTCATGTGCTTCATCAGCAGAGCCTCTGGAAAGAGCTCTGGAAATCCGGAGCGGGGATCCGGCGCTGGAAAAGCCTTTCCCGTGTGGGGTCAGGGCGCCGAGTGTTTGCCACGAGAGGGGGGTATGAGCCCGCGGGAGCCCGGCACTGGGTGCTGGGGTGGCTCTGGGTGCTGCCCGGCCTGAGCAGTGCCACAGCTCCATCCCGATTTCCCGGGAAAGGCCGGCACGGCACGGCTCGGGTGTGCCAAGTGCTGCTGCTGGGGTGGTGGTGGGGAGCTCACCTGGGCAGGGAGGAGCTCAGCCTACAGGGATTTGCTCCCAGATGACCTGGTGTGGGAGAGCTAAAGCAGAAGGGATTTTCCTGGCTGCAATCTGGGCAAGGAATGCTGTGCACATCCCCCCCTTCTCTCTGGACTGGTTAAAAGCATCATTTTCCTTGGATAATTCTGTGTTTTTCCCATGAGCTGCCCTCACTGCCCTGTATCATTCTCCCCTTTGCACTGATGCAACTGTTTGTGATTGCAGAAAACCGGTTTGAGGAGCTGATCTGGCTCATCCTAATTGCTTTTTCCCCCCTTTCCCAGGTCAGGAACATTTCTTTCCCAGGTGTTGCTTGAGCATGTCGTGTCCTGGGGTCTGAGCAAACCTGTCTGTTAAATTATCCCAGCTATTCTCTTGTACTTTGCTGTGACATCAAAAGCCCTGATTTCTCCTGCTGGGTGATCTCCAGGTCATCAAGGCAGATCCATGTACAGAAACCTTGGAGAAGTTTGATTTCAGCTTGAACTCAGACTGGGAATGGAGAGACCTGGAGTTTATTCTGGTTTAGGTGTTTTCTCTGTTGATTTCTTCCATTATTTTGCAGTTTCATGCCCACATGCAAAGACTAAAATGCTCAAGGAAGGGCCTGGGTGTTCAAATATCTTCCTGCAGGGAATATTCTCTCCCACATCAGAGAAGGAGGGAAGGAAATGTAGAAAAGAAAACCTTCACCTCATTTTTTTGAGGGGGAAAATCCTTAACGTTCACTGGACTTTAAATTTTGGACTCAGCTTTGTGATTGAGGCCTGTTGTGTACCTCTATAAACCCAATTATTTTTATCCAACAAGCCCCCTTATAGCAAGGATGACTCCAGGGAGGACTATCCGTGGGATCACAATCCATCTCTCCTCACTCCACGGCCTTTTCCTCGGGATTTGAAACCTTAGGAACAGGCTCTGGATCTGTGGAGTCAAACCCCGCACGTGCTGTGCTGTTGCAGCATTTGCAGTTGAATTCTTGTGTGAAATATCCTTTCTGGTCTGGCTGCTGCAGGGAGATTAGGAATAATCCCCAGTCCCCATCCATCAAACTTAATTAGGGCCATTTCCTAACGAGCCTTTGGACGGCTCAAGTGGGAGCTGGGAGGAAGACAGAGCACCTTGTCATCACTTCCAGGAGGAAAAAGGACCAGCAGCCCCTTCCACAGGGCTGGGGCTGGCTCCAGGGTGGGTTGGAAAATCCCAACAAACATCAGGAAATCAAAAGATCTGCTCAAAAAGCAGAAAATCCCTGGATTTAGGTGAAATCGGGTACTCACTGGTAGTGTGCTCAGTGCTGTGCTCCCGATTTGTTTTCCTGCCTCTGCCTCCCATAAACTGGGAGGTACTGGGCAATTCTTCCCGCGTTTTCCTCTGAAGTGGCCGTGGTTTATTTTTCCTGAGAAAGGCTTTGTTTTTTAGAAGATGTCAATTGAAAGAGAATCTGAATCTGTTCCAGGGAGGGTGTTGGTTGGATGAGTGTCTCGATTTATTTATTTTATTAGTATTTGTTAGTTTTTACATCGTTGATGCATCCCTCAGGTCCCATCCCAAGGAAAACATGGAGGAGAGGGGTTAAGCTAAAGCAACTGTCTTTTGAAATGTCCATTAATCTCCATTTATACAAGGAAAGTTTTTTCCAGAGGTCACAACCAAAGCATGTCCCAGTTATCCTGATCAGTTGCTCCTCACTCTGATTTAGTACCCTGACAAAATGTCCTGAATTTCACTTTTTCCTGTGATTTGGGGTTTGCTGAGTTCATTTGTGGTTTTAGATGAGAGATCTGGAGAGGCCAGTAGTGACCTGGGCTGAAGGGAGGATTCTGCCCACTCAGGTGAGACCTCACCTGCAGAGCTGCCTCCAGCTCTGGTCCAACATCAGGAGGATGTGGAGCTGCTGGAGAGAGTCCAGAGGAAGTCACAGAGATTCTCTGAGGGCTGGAGCTGGGCTGGGAGAGCTGGGAATGTTCACTTGGAGAAGAGAAGGCTCCAGGGAGACTTTAGAGCCCCTTCCAGTGCCTAAAGGGGCTCCAGGAGAGCTGGAGAGGGACTTGGGATAAGGGATGGAAGGACAGGACACAGGGAATGGCTTCCCACTGCCAGAGGGCAGGGTTAGGTGAGGTACTGGTCACACTGGTTTGGGCTTCCATGGAATCAGTGCTGTACCTGCTCAGATCTGAGCACTTTGTCCCACCCCTGTCCCCAAACAGCACCTCAGTGCCACACCTGGCAAATGATCCAAAGYGTCCTGGTCCTCCAGGTATTGCTTTTTTCCCAGGACGCAATTTAGTGAGCCTGACTTTCCTCTCTGGCTTCGCTGTGTTGGGACTCTGGCTGGCAAAGCCCTAATTACCAAGGGCTGGGATTTGTAATTCCTGGCACAGAAACAGCATTAATGGATTTGTTCAGTTCCTTTTTATCAGCCTTTCCAGCCTGCCTCTTATCTCATTACTTTGGGGAGGGCTGAGATGGGATTAAGAGAAGTGCAGGCCTGATAAATGGAGATAGAAACCCTGGAGCTGGGGTGGATCAATACAGATCCATCACGAGGAGCTGTGGAGAGCTCGCAGGGGTGAGTAATTGGATGGAGCCAGGCCTGGGGGGAAGGAGGCTGCCCTGGAATGGCAGCTCAGGGACACGGGAATGTGTCACAGCGGCCATGGAACCTGTTGGGCTGGGTGAAAGTGAAGCACAAGCGGAGGCATCTGACACTTGGCTTCCTGCACAGCCATCACTTCTGCTGACTCAGCGCTTTGCTCTGGTGCCGATGAATATCTGGGCTGGATGAAACTTTCCCAGGCTTCCCGGTGCCTCCTGCATCGAGGAGCCACTCTGTGCTCTCCCCTGAGGTGAACTGGGATGTGTGGGACGTGTCGGTCACTGTCTGAGGGCTCAGGGCGGAGCTGGGATCTGGAGGAAAGAGGGGAATGGGCCACTGTTGTTTGGTCTGGGAATCAGAAGGCAAAGTTTGGAAACTGCTCCAAGCCATGTAACATTGAGATTGCCAAAGGAGTGGAACACAGGTGTTGTGGGAGCAGGTTTTTCTGCACCTGGAGCAATCCCAGGAGAGTGACCTTTTTGCTGAACGCTGCCAAGCTCCTGGTGCATCCTTTTTCCTTATCCTTGTAGGCAGAAGGGGAGGATGTGCTCAGGATGGGGTTTGGAGGCAACCTCGTTGTCTTCCTGGGGGCAAGGAGCAAGTGTCCCTGTTGGGCACAGAACCCATCCATTGGCACATGGTGTGGTTTTGGGAACGTTCCTTCAGCAGCCTGCTCATGGCACAGGCACTGACAGAAAAATGGGCTCGTCCTCAGGAGCAGGAGAGGCCTGGAGGGTCCTTTTCCTGGAGGGCCGCTCCCTGTCTTGCTTTGCCTGGATTCCTAAGGCTGCCAACCGTGGGAAGGGGGATTTCTGTCCTTCCTCCAAGCCTGCTGGGATCAGCGTGGCAAGGACTCTGTGGTGGATGTGGATACTGAGTCATTTCATGTGGCATAGCAGCTTTCCAGCCAGGAGTGAAGATCCAGCTTCTCAGCTTGGCTCCTTGGTCCCTGTTTTCCTTTAACCCAGCCCTTTCCCTTCTGCCTGGAAGCTCTAAGAGCACCCAGGACTCTCCTGGGGACCCCTCTTTTCTGACACCAGCTCTGCCATCCTTCCCTCATTCCTCACACACTTTCTTGGACTTCTCCTTCCCAGTAAGAACCTGGGCAGAACTGTCTCTTCACCTGGCACTGCTCACAGATCTCTGCTCATTCTCTCTCTCTCCTCACTTCTGTCTTTCCCTTCCCCTCATTCCCTCCTTTAATTTGCCTTTGCTTATTTTGAATACAAAGCTCCTCCATCACAGTGTTTACAGTTCATAAAGCCTTAGGCCCATTGCTTATTCTCCTTCTTATATCCCTACTTAACCGCCTTGGCTCCCTGTGCCCTTTCCCTGCTTCCAGAGTATCCAGGATGAATCACAGTCCCTGTCCCCAGCTGTCTGCCGCATAGTTCCCATATCCCAGGAATCCCGTTCCCAGACACCGCAGTGCCTCGCTCGCAAATCCTTCTCTTTCTCATCCCTTAAAAATCCCTTTCCCTGGAGCCAGCCTCTCTCACGAGCCTCCCAAGCTCAGCGCAGCCCCGAGGGAGGTCCCTGTCACCTGCAGGGTGCCTGGGATATTCCTGGAGCGGGCATCCCGGTGCTCAGAGCGTTCCCACCTGCTCTGGGAGCCGCGGAGTCGGCGCTGGCTGGCACGTGCTGGCACTGGGCTTATCTGCCTGGCACCAAGTAAATGTCACCAGCTTGCTTCGGGTCCACTCCTCCCTATCAGCCTTGGTCACGGTTTCCCTTTGGCTCTTCCCAAAATAGGCCTGAAGCACAAATGCCTCGATTCCCATCTCGGCAGGGGTGTGGTGAGGAGCAAGTGCTGGCTGCATCCCAGCTCTGTTCCCCTCCAGGAGCTCCTGGACCAGGGTGGTGGTTTTTGATATGATTTTTTTGGGTTGTTTTTCTTTTCTTTGAACAGAATTTTCAAGCCACGTTTTGTGTCCCAGCAGGAGATGCGAAGCCAATGTGTGGGGACTGAAGCAGCTGGAGAGCAAGTGAACAGTGAGCAGAAAACAAGTGGGATAAGGATGTGGGATGAGGATGTGGGATGCTTTGGGGTGAGACAGAGCACGTCATGGAGCCTGGAGTGGGGGGGACAGACCCACATCCTCGAGTGAGGGTTTGTGGAGAGGAGGGGCAGGATTGAGTAGATTTAGATGGGATATTGAGAAGGAATTCCTGTCTGTGAGGGTGAGGAGGCCCTGGCACAGGTTGCCCAGAGAAGCTGTGGCTGCCCCATCCCTGGCAGTGTCCAAGGCCAGGTTGGACGGGGCTTGGAGCACCCTGGGATAGTGGAAGCTGTCCCTGCCCATGGCAGGGGGTGGAATGGGATGAGCTTTGAGATCTTTCCCACCCAAACCATTCCAGGATTCTGTGATTCTGTGATTGTTGTGCAGTTGGATGGAGCAGGGCTGGAGCTGTGAGGATCCAGGGATGCAGCAAGTGCCAAACCTGAGCTGTGGAGCAGGAGGGAATTCCCAAGGGCTGGGAATGCTGAGCCTGGTAACGGATGGGGACAAGGTGGGAATCGATGGGTGCCTCACTGCCTTGGTCTTGGCACTGTGGTGGGACCTGAGCAGGGCCAGGAGGGTGAGAACAGCTCTGGATCCCCCTGGATGAGAACAGCTCTGCCACCGAAGCCGAGCGTGGGCAGAGCGAGCTCGGACCCTCCGGAGAGGAACACCCAGAGTTCCATTTTCCTGAGCTAAAATTTCCTCACCACTGCATTTTTCCTGCCCGTGGCTCAGTCCTCCTCCTCCCCTTCCCCAGGCAAAGTGTCTGAACTGCAGTAATTCTGCAGATGCACACCAGGACACTGCACCATTTGAAGTCTTTCCCGCTGGTCATTCCAGTGGGAACCTGGAGCTCCGCACGGCCTGCGGTGCTCGGCTGCTCGCTGCCTCAGGATCCTTTCCCTTGATGGAAACGTTCCCACGGACACCAGAGCCCACTGCTGCTGCCCTCACTCACCTCCCCTGGAAGGGGACAGCTCTGTCCCCTCTCCTGTCCTCCAGAGACACCAAGTCCAGCCCATCCCGTGCCTGCACACAAGGATCAGGGAAGCGTCCGGCAGGAAAAGCAAGCCAGGCCAGCTGAAAATAGCCTGCTTGTCAGAGTTTTCCGTGAGACCTTTGAGACTCCTTATCTCCCTGCTGCTGTTCTGGCACAGGACGAGTTGCAGATGGAGCAGCTTCCAGGAGCAACTCCAAGGCTTCCTGCACCCCCGGGCAGGACCCGGGGCCGTTGTCCCATGGGATAGCGGTCGCTGTGGGGTTACGGCAGCCTCTGGTTTAGCAGGAATACTTGGAGGAGAGTGAAACCTGCCTAATATCACGGGGTGAAGGATATTGGGATGCCTGGATTTGATGACAGCAGGATTAGCAGGGATTTTTAAACGTTGGAAAGATGCCGGCAGTCGGAGCGGGGTTTTGGACCTCTGGAATACCTGCCCTGCTTTCAGCAGTGCAAAAGTCAGCAGGAATATCCCAAGCCATCCATGAGGTCTGTGATTCTCTGTAAAAATAAATATATTCCTGCTAGGAAGCAAACAGAGCTGCTGCTTTGCTTGTTGAGAAGCTGGTGCTACTTCCAGGCTCCTCCCGGTGAGCCGTGGATTCGTGGATCTATTCCATGCTCAGGTGTCACCTGAGCTTCAGCTGTAGCCCCGGGGCAGGTCTGGCAGTGTGACCTCCTGGTGCTTTCCACAAGTGCTTTCCTGACCCTGGAAGAATTTTCCTGTGGCCTTAATGAGACATCTGGGGGCAATTAGTTCTGGGTTTTATGACATCCTGGCTTTTCTCAGGGAACGTGGCAGGGACGCGGCTGCGCTGGTTCTCCAGCCACATGTGGGAAGAAGGGAGGGAAGCAGGAGGTGCCGAGCCGAGCTTTGCATCCATCCTTCTCCTTCCTGCGGAGAATCCAGGTGCAGGTGTGATCGACATCCGTGAAGGATCCATCCTGCTCTAACCTGTTGCTCTCGAGGTTCGGGTYGAGCCAGCTTCCCACCCGCCGCATCCCGAAGTTTCCTGGAGTAAGGGATTACAGCAAGGATTAGGTATAAAGCTCTGCTGCTGCAGTAAATCACATTTTTCACTGCTGCCAACTGCACGGGGAGGGAGAGACGGCGGGGCCGGCGCTTCCCGTGGCAGCGCTGCTGACCCCAATTATTTGGGGGTGAGAAACCACCACCTGTCCCTGGCCTGCCATAAACTGCTCCACTGCCCTGAGAACCAACCAGGTTAAAGAGGAAATAACAAACAGCCTTTTCCACTGGGTTTGGGTTTTTTTTTCTTGGGATTTGGGGGTGATGTTACGGAGGTTTTTCTCTGACCCCCAGAGGTGCGTGATCACTTTGGAAGGGAGGTTTTGAGATTGGCCCTAAAACTCATGGGGTTAAAAYGAGCTAAAGGGACCCTCCTTTACTTGGATGATGCTTTGCACAGAGCTATCATAATTTTTATTTCACRGAGGAGGAAACTGAGGCACAGAAGTGTGTTCCTTACTGCTGGAAGTGAGGATTTCTGGGATTTCTGGGGTGTTTGGCCCTACACTGACCTGTGCTGGAGAGGATCTGACAGTTCCTCATGCTGGTGTTTCCTGATCCCAGTCCTGGTGCCAGGAAGAACCAAAAGGAGAAACTGCTGCTGGGGAGCTCCTTAATTGTGATTCCTAAGGATGAGGTTCATTCAAATGAAGTTCTGATGGTCCATAATTGAATAGTGTTCAGCCCTGCAGCAAACACTCCAAGAAATCTCTTAGAAATCCTGCATGGAAAAAAGGCCATGGAGCTGCTCCACTGGGAATGACAAGGCTTTGTTGTCTTTTATTTTCTCCTTCTGGTTCACTCCATCAGCTAATGGCTTTTGCTGACAGGTATTTATCAGCCTGAACGTGCTTTCCCTAGTCTTGGAAAAATAGAAATCTTTACTCCTGGCTCCAATAAAAAAATCAGCCCRATATCCCTGAACGAACAAGGCTGGATATCAATCCTTCTTCTCCTGCCATCCCAGCCCTGGGAGTCGTTAAGAGGAGAATGGCAAAAGCAGAAAGTGAAGCCACCCAAGGTTAGGAACGGGCCTGAATTATTATTTTTAATTTTTTTTTCTTTTTTTTTTTCCCAGCCAGAAATGTCATGTGTTTAACGAGCTGAGGGGCAGAGCGTGCTCACAGCTCTCCCCAGGGCTGGGAGCAAAGCTGTCCCAGCTCCCTGCACCGTGTGAACCAGCCCTGTCCTGGCGTGGGAGAGGATTTGTGGAGCAGGGATTGGGGAGTGCAGGGTGGCACTGACACCGGCGTGTCCCCACGAGGTGTTCCCAGGCTCCAGCATCCCTCGATCCCGGGAGGAGGAAGGAAGGGGGCTCAGCACCCTGGGAGTGGCTCTACAGGGTTAATCCTCCTCTCCTCTCCACCCTGTGTGCATTTAYTCCTTTCTTACACCATTTAGGAAGCTGGAATCTGCTCCCAGCCCTGTCTGCAGCAAGTGGAAAGCGACGGAGGCTCCTGTGTTTGGATTAACCAGGTCTGGCCTTACAAAAATATCTGTTAAGCACGGCTCAGGAAAACCAAGCCTCCAGGATACGTTGGGTGGTGCTGACAGATTTATGGCCGAGGAAACAACCCATAACTTTTGAGATGCTGCTCCCCACCATAAATGCAGTTCAGACATTTTTTTCCAGCACTAATTGGGATGAGGATTGATGTCCTCGCCCCTTTTCTCCAGAGGGGCTGGCAAACAGCAGGGTCTTCCCTTTGGAGCTTCTTGAAGCTTTGAAAATTGCTGAAGTGAGATTTTTTTTTTCCCCCACCCRTGAATTCCTGCTGTCCTGGTGATTTTTGGACATCTAAGGAGTCTGAGCAGGTTTGTAGAAGCTCTCTTGCTCTCTGTATATAAGAATATATGTGACTACATCTGTATATTTACATTTTATATGTATGTGAACATATGTACAGACCAAAAGGAAATTAGCTCCTATTCCATYGCTCAGGGCTGGGATCTGCACATTCTCTTTGGAGTATTTCATGCCAGATATGAGCTCTGACTTATATTTTGAATAAAAAATTTAATTAAATCGGTGTTTGTGAGCTGCTGCGGGRTGGGGGTGGGAATGGCTTTGGCCACTCTCTTGCTCAGGAAATAAARTGACCTCACTGGTGAGAGTTGCAGGGTGACAGGAACCAGCTTCCATCTCTTGGGAAGTGAAGGATATGTGGGAGAAAGCAGCTCCAAGGCTCCTGGACACCACTTTCCAGCAGGGATCAGAATGCCCTGGACCAGGCACTGAGCACCTCAGGGACCCCTCCAGCACCCTGAGAGACTTTCACCTGCTCTGGTGGTTCAGTTTATGGGAGAAAAGCACCTTGTACAGAGCCCCAGCACAGCAGGAGGATTTTTTTCCATGGATAGTGTAATCCAAAACATAATTCAGAGGGTCACAAAGCCGACAGAGCTGTTTTTCAGCCAGCCCAGAGGTGTTTTCCTGGGTGCTGGGCTGAGTTTGGCCATTTCAGGCTCTCTGAGCTTGCCAACCCTCTGCCCGTGCAGAGCTCTCGTTGCCTTTTCCCTGAAAATCTAACACACTTCCTCCATTTCACTCCAGGCTGAAAATCTCAGGATGTGAGATTTGAGGAAACATTCATCCTGGCTGATTGGAAGTGGGAGAAAATTTCCCAGTCCCAGATTTCTGTGAGAGCCTGGCTGAGGCTGAAGATCCTCTCTCGTGTAGAAGTGGAAAAACATTGACGTCTGGGAACAGGTAGGAATGACTGGACTCAAAAAGGATTTCCCTGCAGGGTTAGATTGGATATTAGGAAAATTYCTTCAGSGAAAAGGAGGTCAGGCTTTGGAGCCACCATCCCTGGAAGTGTTGAACGTGTGAATTTGGCACTTGGGGATGTGGTTTGTGGTGGCCTTGGCAGTGCTGGGGTAATGGCTGGACTTGATGATCTCAGAGGGCTTTTCCAACCTTAATGATTCCACGATTCCAACTGGGCTCCACCTGCTGAGGATCCCTGCTGTTGTCCTGGGAGATGATAAAATTGGTGGAGCCCATTCCAGCYCTGCTCTGCAGGGATTCCAGCCTGGCTGTAAATAAGAAACAGTCCCAGCAGTGATTCCACTTCCCCAGTGCTTCCCTCTCACGGATCCCTGTGCCTTTTGCACTGGCTTGGGAGTGTTCTGGACTGGGAAACCTTCAGGGATTCATTATTCAAACCACGCTGGCTTTCACTGCGRAGTTCCAATTGTGGTTTATGGGGTTGGGCTGAGAATATTGCATTTAAATTCAAGGCAGATCTCATCCTTCCCCTGGGAAATGAATATTAGATCCTTGCCCTGCTGGGGAATCAGCCCTGGATGCACAGATCTGCAGGAAGGTCTGACTCTAGGTCACCTGGCTGCTCAGGTAACTGCTGCTTGCTCCAGAAACCTGCTGGGATGTGGCTGTGTTGGATTCCAGTGGCTTCTGGATAAGGAAGAAGGACAGAAGAGCTGGTGAGGGAATGCAGAGCTAAGGAAAGGGACTTTGGACAAGAGAGAATGGCTTCCCACTGCCAGAGGGCRGGGTTAGATGGGATACTGGGAAGGAATCCTTCCCTGTGAGGGTGGGGAGGCCCTGGAGTGGAATTCCCAGAGCAGCTGTGGCTRCCCCATCCCTGGAAGTGTCCAAGGCCAGGTTGGATGGGACTTGGAACAACCTGAGATAGTGGAAGGTGTCCCTGCCCATGGCAGGGGGTGGGACTGGATGGGTTTTAAGCTCCCTCCAGCCCAAACCAGTCTGGGATTCCATGAAGCAGCCTCTGGTTTTGGCCAGGTGACCAAGTCCAGCCCTCCATGGAGGGAACCCCCACAAATTTTGCTCCCTGTCCCCGCGGTCTCCATGACCAGCACGAGGCTGTCATGGATAAACCTCCACACTCAGGGCCCAGGTGCAGCCTGACCCTGCCCTTGGTTTGTTGTTTAATGTGCTGCAGCCTCGATGTTTTGGTAGGGGCTCAGCAAAGCTCAGATCTTGTTTCCAGTGAAACAGGAACCTCAGCACAGCCATCGACACCAGATGGTCTCAGCTGGGTCGAAGTCCAAGAGGATGAGGAAAAGCTGTGTCAAATCTGTCATGGAGACGTGGCCTGGGAGTCTCCTCCAGGGAGAAAGGGAACATCAGTGTTTGAGCTGCTTAAAATCAGACTGGACTAAATTTTAGGAGTGAAATCCCTGCGGGATTTATTGCATCCCAGAACCGGGAGGAGACCTTCCAGCTCCAGGGAGCTGTTGCTTGCTCCTGCCTTTGGCCAACACACCAGCAGCTCTGTGACCTCCCAATCCTTATCTTTTCCAACAAGGATGGAAGTTGGGCCCATCTTCCACGGGGGGTTGTGCTCAGCACTTTGCACGCCCTGATTTGAGCTTGGTTGGGGCCATCCTGCCGTGAGATGAGAGCAGAGCACGGAGAGCCTGGGCAGGAGTGGGCACAGATGACACTTCCCTGTGCTGGGCTGGCTGCAATCCCATTTCTGCAAGGCAGGAGCAGGGAAACAGCCGCGGGGCTGGAGCTGACAGAGACCCTGCTCCCCCTGAGCAGCAGGTCCTGAGATTCCAGCAGATGACACCGATTCCAGGGCCCTTTGCCTGCAAGCTCGGTGGTGGCTCCTGCTTTGGTTTCTATGAACAAATCTCTGCGGTTTCGAGCTCCTGCTGCTCCGAGAGGGGCGGGAGCTCCGCAGCCAACACAAATAGTCCCGGGGTCTGGCCGGGGCTGCAGGGAAACAGAGAGTGCCGCGAGTAATTTGGGTAATGCCTTCGGACACCACCATTATCCCACCAGCGCTTCCTGAGGAGGCTCAGCCAGAGAGAGCTGGACCGCAGCGGGCTGGACACAACCTCTGCCGCGCTGAGAGGGTCGGCCTGGCACCGGGACAGCCACGTGTCCCCGGGCTCTGTCCCGGTTCCAGCTGCGGTGGGGCTGGGAATGCCAAATCCCTGCCTTGTCTTTGCTCCCAGGGACGCTGGGAATTCGCAGTGGTCTGCTGGAGGTTTTAGGTCCGTTTCCCTGGCTAGGGCAGGCAAAGAAGCATCTGCTGCTGTAATCCCTGTCTGTGCTCAGCGRGGATGTTGCTGTGCCTTGTCCAAACAGGGTTTCTGCAAAGGAAGGGAAGTAAAATCCAAGATAAATCCATCCCTAATGGCGAATCCTTTGAGAAAGCCAAGCACTGCTCCAGGAGCTGCTGTGAGATTTGGGGAGGGTGTCCCAGCTCAGGAGCAGTTCTGGCATCTCCAGGCTGGCCAAATCCTGAGCTGTGGGTTAACCCCACCTGCCCAGGGCTTTGCTTCTGCCCCTCTCRTCCCCACGGGCTGGAGGCTGGAGGCAAGAGCACTTGAACTTCCTGACTGGACATCCTGGCACTTCCTGGCATCCAGGGGGCTGCCAAAGGAGATGGAAAGCAGGAGTAAGAAGTAGCCAAGCCACCACCTGGGGCGGATCATGGATGAGTATTAGATCCATCTCCATGGAGATTAAACCCTGCTGCCACCCCAGGGGATCAGCAGGAGAGCTCTGCCCACGGCACGGCACGAGGAGAAGAGGAAGTTTCACTCGTGCTGCCTGCCAAGACTAATTGGGATCTTCTCAGAGCAGCTCCCCTTTGTTGGAGCCTCTCCAGGAACAGACAGACCTGTTCCTGCCCTTGTGCCCCAGGGAGCACGAAACGCATCACGAGTCTCCTACACCGATTTCAGAGGGAAAAGGCAACCTGGGACAACGAGTTCCAATTCCCACGGAGAGGAGGAGTCGTTGGGAGCATCTCAGTCCTCACAGAAGGGGCTGTGTCTTCACCTGGAGCTGCCCTCACCTCCCCAGTCCGTCCCAGTGATCCCTTCCCTGTATTACCTTACACGTGAGGTTTTCTCTGCCTTTCCCTGGCAAGGGCAGAAGGTTTTCCTTAGGTTTTGCCCATGGGCTGCAGCAGGTTTTCCAGCTGCAGAGGCAGTAAATCCCGAGGCTGTGTCCCAGCTGCACAGAGAGGGCTCCAGAGAGTCCAGGGTCACTGAGCTGCTGCACGGTAGCTCCAGAGAAGGGATCTGTGGATTAAATTTCCAGGAACTGATGGGGCCCGACTCAGTTTTGAGCCACCCGATTAAAAACAAACACAGAGCTGTAGATGGGCCCTGCTGGGCCCCAGCTGATTTTTATCGGCCCAGGCTGGGCCTTGGGATGGAAAGAGTGCTTGGTTGGAGTCCCTCTCTATTCCCAATCTCAGGAGGATTTGGGAAGCAGAAAGCTTGAGCCGGGGCCTCTGTGAAATTCTGGCCGCTCCGAGATTTTCCCACATTTTCATTTAGACCTACAGCTCATTCAAGTTTCTTTCCAGAGGTTTTAAGGGCTGAAAGGCTCATTGTATCTGTCTGGCGATTCCTGGTTTCTGTGGGAGCTGGAAGCAGAGCATCCCTGAACACAAGCAGGGGTTAATGACCGGGAAAAAAGGGCTCTTTTCTGTCCTGGTTTAGAAGGTGCAGGAGCCAGCAGAAAGGCAGAGCTTGGAGATGGACACCTGCCTTAGGATGCTTTTTAGCCAAGGTTCCCATCTGTGCAGTCAGAGCCGTGAGATGCCACTGGCAGCTCCCAGGGAATAAAGTCCCTGGCCCCTCGAGGCCCTTCCCAGCAGTGGGAACAGCGAGGTTATCGGGGTGGGGTGGCTCCTCTCTAAGATGGAAATTTCTCCTGTGGCCAGAGGCAGGGATCTTGGCTTGCCTCCCTGCTCCCTGTCACTGAGCCTCGCCACCTTCCAGGGTTCACTTTGTTCACAAAGAGCCTCAGATAAGCTCTTGGCAGGGGTGCTCCGTTCTGCAGAGGCATTAGCAGGGCTCAGGGCAGGGGGGGTTTAACGTTAACCTCTTGTAGCCCTTGGAAGCTGCAGCTCAGACACAGAACCTGGGGCTGGGGCAGCAAATCGAGGCTCTGCATCAGTGGGAAGCATCTGCATCACTGCAGGAGTGGGATCAAGGCGGTCACAAGATCATAGAATATCCCAAGTTGGAAGGGGGCCACAGGGATCATCCAGTCCAACTCCTGGCCCTGCACAGGCACCCCAACAATCCCACCCTGGGCATCCCTGGGAGCGTTGTCCAAAGGCTCCTGGAGCTCTGGCWGCCTTGGGGCCGTGCCCATTCCCTGGGGAGCCTGTTCAGTGCCCACCACCCTCTGGGGACAGAAGAACCTTTTCCTGATCTCCAACCTAAATCTCCTCTGGCACAGCTCCAGCCATTCCTTGGGTCCTATCCCTGCTCCCAGAGAGATCAGCGTTGCTCCTCCACTTCCCATCATGAGAAAGTTGTAACCTGCAATGAGACCTTCCCTCAGTGTCCTCTACTCCAGCATGAGTTGGGCTGTGTTTCTCCACCACTGAACTTCTTTGCCAGTCCAAAAAACCCCTTCAACCCCAACCTCTTAAAAACAAGCGCTCGCCGCTTCGAGGGAGCATCTCACGCAGCACCCCGTGGGATGCCGCACTCCCTGACCCGGAGCGTGGCCCCGGAGCCGTGCAGCATTCCCTGATTCCCAGGGAAGGGCCGGCTGGCTGGCAGACGTGCAGCCTGCCCTGCCGCTCAGCCTCATTTATCTTCCTCGCTGGGGCTGTTTACGCAAGCGAGAATTGGCCGGGGGCGCGCGGCCCCGCTGCGTGCCAAGGGAGGAAGCGGGCACAGCACAAGCTCTCGTGGCTGCCACCCAACTGCCTGCACGCTCCCTCTGCACGACAAAAGGCCAGGATGCAGCTCCGCGGCTCAGGGCAGCTCTGGCCCCTCGCAGGGCTTGTCCCTGAGCCGGGGGGTCCTGGCAAGGGGACACCCCCCCCACATTCCTTGTGCTCGGTGTGGGATCAAACAGAGACGCTCAGGCACCTTCACGCAAAATCCCTGGGATGTGAGGCACTGAATAACTTTTCTCCCAAAGCTCCAGAGTGTTGTGGTTGGGTTTAGTCCCTGCTTAACCCTTTGTGGCGTGGGAGCTGCTGCTGAGCCAGGGTCTGAGGAGATGTGTCCCACAAAGTCCCCCTGGTCGCTGAGCCATCCTGCYGTCCCACTTCTCTTATTCCCACAGCTCCGTGATCCCTCTGCAGAAARGGGCATCCCGCTCTCCTAGGGGCTGGGAGGGGCCTGGGGCACCCCAGGATTTAGCCCCCCTGGCTGAACTGGGCTTGCCCAAAGAGCTGGCACCCAACCACAGGGGCTGTTTGCCAGCCTGGGGGGGGTTTCCACGCTCTGGGTTGAAGATCCATCCAGTGCCAAGCTGCTGGCACCACTAAATAGAGAATAGACACATTTTCCAGAGAGTTTGATAGGATTTCTGTGTGCAAATAATACTTTTGTTTGTTTTTTTCTGCTCCAGTAAACACCAGTTGCTACAAAACTGCCAGCAGGAAAACCACTCGCTGCAGCTCTGAAGGAAGGAGTGAACAGGGGACAGTCCAGGCACGGTGTCACCTCCCAAACTCCTCCAACCAGCACTTTGGAAGAGAAGCCAAACATGGCCAAACTCCTCTGACTCCTGCCTTGAGGTAGCCAAGTCTCCCCTAGCCCCAGCAGGTTCCCCCCGTGCYCGGCTCGGGAGGATGTGCGAGACAGAGCACGCTTTGTGTCACGCCTGGCCCGGGCTTGCCTGCTGAGGAGGAACCCAGCAGGAACTTGCTGGGGTCTGACACCACCTCAGCAGTGCCCCTGGCCCCTTGGACCATCSTGGGATATCCCAGGAGCCGGGATGGAGCCCCAGAGCGATGCTGGTGGGTCCTTCCACTGTTCATTATTCCAGCTTTGGGGAGGGCTCCTCTCCTGTCAGGCAGGGGAGAAGGTTGTGTCCCATCACAAAAGTGGGGAAACAGGGCTGAGATGCCTTCATGGTGTTTGGCTTCTGGCTCCTTCCAAAGCCATGGATTTTGCCCTCTGGTGGCAGGATCCCCCCCCAGAGTCACGCGGGGACACTGACTCCTCTCACACCTACTCTCCAGGTGATGGAAAACAAAAGGAGCCCAGATATTTTGTAAAAGCAGGAAGCCAGATTCTGTAAACTGTCTAAAAATGTATCCTCCGGAGATGAGCTTTGGCTCTGGCTCCCAGCCCGAGGGAACGATCCGTGCTCATGAAAGGGACAGGGAGGAAGGGATGGTGGAGGGGGAGTGGGTCTGCCCGAGCACCCTGGCTGTGTCCCCCCACCTGGGACACCCCACACTGAGAGTTCTTGGGTCTTTCCACACCTCCAGGATGGAGCTGCTGCCTCTGAGCTGGGCTGAAAGGATTTGAATTCATTCACCCTGYGTGTTTTTGGCTGATTGCCCCAGGGATTCAGGAACTGCTGTGTGAGGGAACAAAATTCACCGGAGAGAAAGGGCTCCCTGCTGCTCCAGGTAGGGCCACAAACATCCCCAAGGTGTCTGGGGAGTCCAGGGCTTGTGTGGCAGGAGTCATAGAGTCATGGAATCCCAGAATGGTTTGGATTGGGAAGGACCTTAAAGTTCATCTCATTCCAACCCCCTGCCATGGGCAGGGACACCTTCCACTATCCCAGGCTGTTCCATCCAACCTGGCCTTGGACACTTCCAGGGATGGGACAGCCACAGTTTCCATGGGCAACCTGTGCCAGGGCCTCACCTCCCTCACAGAGTCCTCACTTTTTATCCTTGCCTTACTCCAACCCTTTCCCAAACCAGCTCCAGTTGCCACCACTGGTGGCCTCTCACTGGTTCTGCTGGCTGAGAATTCCAGGTATGATGAGTCCTGTTTTTCCCCGAACGTTTTTGCCTTGGGGCTGACACACAATGAAACCAAAACCTTGGAGTGGCTCCTCACCTGTGATTGAGCTCTGCACCTCATCCAGAGGCACCACCTCCTCCTGCTCCTCCTGACACGCACGCCGGCTGTCTCTGGGTGATGGATGGCATTCCTGGGATGTAAACACCTCATCAGAGAGCTGTTATCCCGTTATCGATCCCTGCCAGCTCCCCGGGAACTCTYGCTGGACTGGGAGCCACTGGCTGGGTGCTGGTCCATGCTCAGAGGTGGGCTCAGCACAGCAGGTTTGGCCAAGAAGGGCATCTCCTGGGGCAAAATGTCTCTGGAGAGGGAGGAGAAGTGGGATTTAGGAATGTTTTTCCTTAAAATGCAAATGATGTGACTCCTAGGCAAACTTTGTTAGGGACTTTTTACAAGAGCATGGAGTGATGAGACAAGTGGAAATGGGGCAGGGTTAGATGGGATATCGGGATGGAATTCCTCCCTGGGAGTGTGGGGAGGCCCTGGCACAGGTTGCCCAGAGAAGCTGTGGCTGCCCCATCCCTGGAAGTGTCCAAGGCCAGGTTGGAGCAACCTGGGATAGTGGAAAGTGTCCCCACCCRTGGCAGGAGGTGGCACTGGACGGGCTTTATGTTCCTCCCAACCCAAACCATTCCGTGATCCCATGGTTCTGTGAAACCATCCTCATCTCCCCTGAGCTTGGAGCGAATCCTCCTCAGTGCTGTGGCTGCCAGGAGCGAGGCACAACCTGTCATCACCTCTCTGGATGGAGAGCAGATCCCAGGGACCACGGCCGAGCAGCCAGGAAGCCCCAGACAAGTGCTCTCCTGAGGCAGGCACTCCCAGACATCCTCTCCCTGGAGACCAGCTCTTCCTGCCTCCTTGATCCTATTTACATCCCCCAAAAAAAGCCCTGGGAAAAATAACCCCCGAGTTGCTGGCTGCCAAAATAGGAAAACCAAGGAGCTCTTGGGATCCAGGGAAAGGGATGAAAGCAGCAGGGATCTGTATCCCTGTTTCGATGCCCAAATGGCAGAGAGGAGCAAGGAATGTTTGGCAGGACAGGATGGAGCAGAGCTGCTGGTGGGGGCCTTTTCCAGCCTCCCAGCTCCTCTGTGCCCAGGGGGATGCAGGTCCTTGGAGTGGCACAGGGAATTTGCAATAAGCAGTGGGGAAACACTTAAAAACTCTGAGAGTCCTGGGGGAAGGGAAGAAGAAAGAGGATTGAAGAGGGAGGTTTGGCCCTCCCCAGTAATAATAATAATTAGCCCAAATAATAATTAGTCCAYGTGCTCCTGACTTTCATAGAGCTGCCAAAAAAATCAGATTAGTTTTTTATGTGAAGTGCAAGAACTGAGAGGGATGAGGGTGTACAGTGTAAAACCTCCAAATACAGCTGCTTCTCTCCCCAAATGCTTCTCAAAGCACCTGATTTTAAAACCAAAGTGTTTTTAGTTACTGGCCTCATTTCACCTATTGAATTTTGGGAAAGGTCAATTGACTTTTGYTTTGTTTTTCTTCCCCCCTAAAATTTCAGACAAGCTGCTTTCACAAACGAAAAGCTTCTGTTTTTTCAACCAAGCCTTGAAAACACAGAGGAAGAAAATGTAAATATTTTCATCCAAGCGATTTTGTAGACAAAAAGTGGTTTTTTTTTCCCCTTGCTGCTGTCTTCAGCCGCCCTGCGCTGCACTTACTCGAAAACCTGGGTCTTATTTAAAAGCTCAGAGGGGAATTGTTTAGAAAATCAACCTAATACTTACAGCCTTTCCTTTGATTTCTCGGGAGTAAAGCCAAGCCAGGCTGCTGCAGGGAAGGAGGAAAACTCGGGATGAGCCAGTGTCTCTGGACTGGTTTTTAACCTGTCCTTCACCGACGCCTTCAGATGCCGCAACACTCGGAAAGGTGAGTTCTGATCCCGCACAAACATGTTTGGTTTTGTAAGGCAGGAAGGAGAAATCACAGCATTCCCACCTGCACGAACTCATTAATTGTCGGGATGGGGCTGGCTGGCTCTTAATTCCCAATTAAAAGGTGCGGCGTGGCCGTTCCGTCCCCTTGACAGCGGCTGTAAACATTCCCAGCTTCCCCATCCACAGGGAAACCTGAGCCAAGCCGGCTGGGGGGGGCCCTCGCCCTCCTTCCCTCCTGTTTTCCATCCCCYTGGAGCCCGTGTCACGCTCCTTCGTGCGCTCCCAAGGTTCGCCTTGCGCTTCCCGAGGTTTGTCTTGGCGCGTGGCTCGGAGAGCAGGGGCGCCCAGGAGCCAAATGAAGCGATTCTTTATGTAAACGAGCGCTGATTGTAATTACGCTGCTCTAATTGCTGCTAAGCAAATAAACAATGAAGGGCAGCAGCGTCCCGGGGGCACGCGGGGATTATGCAACCCCCGCAGAACCCCGGGAGCGCATCCCGTGCGTCCCCCCYGGGCTCCCAGAGGATGGGACACGCTGGAGAAAATGATGAATTTTACGGTGTGCCGCCCTGGGACACGGGAGCTGCCCAGGGAGACAGGGAATTGGGATCTCGGTGTGTATCCTGTGCAGCAAGGACAGCTTTCCACTAGGCTAGAGTCCTCTTTGCTCCCTTTTTGGGGTGTTTGGATCCAAGTGGATCTGCTGAGTGAGTTTCATAGAGTATCATAGAATATCATGGGATGGTTTGGGTTGAAAGGACCTTAAAGATCATCTGATTCCATTCCCTGCCATTGGTAGGGACACCTTCCACTATCCCAGGTTGCTCCAATCTGGCCTTGGACACTTCCAGGGATGGGGCAGCCACAGCTTCTCTGGGCAACCTGTGCCAGGGCCTCCCCACCCTTCACAGGGAATGATTCCATCCCAATATCCCATCTATCCCTGCTCTCTGGCAGTGGGAAGCCATTCCCTGTGTCCTGTCACTCCGTGCTCTTGTAGAAGTCCCTCTCCATCCTTCTTGTGGCTCCCTTCAGGCGCTGGAAGGTACCTTCATACCCTGAGCTGGAAGTGACCCATGAGGATCATCAAAGTCCAGCTCCTGAGCCGCCTCTGCCTCTTCCCTGTGAGGTTCCTGGGGATGATCCAGCTGCTGGACAGGGCGTGGTGAGGGATGCAGGGCAGGGCCTGGCCTCTCACCTGTACCCTGCACAAAGGTTCTGTTCCTGCTGCTCCAGGTGGAGGAGCCCAGGGCAGGAACAGCCCAGCCTGGCGCCCACCCAAGCCCTCATTAGGAGATCCACGGCGTATACAGTCATGTACTTAATTTTAATTAAGGCATGTGTCATCCCTGACRTTGTGCTGGCTCGTGTGCTTCAACCTGGATTTTATGTGTATACTTTAAATTAGGGCAGCACCCAGCAAAGCCACATTTTGGGAGTGACTGGAACTCCCTCTTCCCGAGACATCCCCGTCCGTGAGCTTTCTTGATGCCCTTGTGAGGGTTAACACCAAATCCAGGTGGGATTTTTGGATCTGGTGTGGGGATAGGAGACCTGGAAAGGCAGGGGCAGAGGTCTGGCTCTAGCTGTCCCCAGGCTGGGATTTGCAGGAAGGGATCTGTGCAGCCAAGGGAGGGAATGGGGAAGTCTCCATCTCGCTTCCTCACTCCTTGGTTTCCAGGCTAAAAGCCCAGCTGGCCACTCTTCCACTTGATTCCCAATTTCTCTCCATCCATCCCAGTTTCCCCATGTTTTCCTTGACCACCACTGCTCCCCTGAGCCTTCCCAAGGCTCAGTCCCAGCTCTCCTGATGCTCTTTTTTCCCTGAGCGAGCCTGTACCTGCCACAGCCAACAACCCTTCCTGCTCACCTGCCTCTGTTGGCACACAGGAGACGGGAAGCAGCCGGAGCAGGGTGTGAGCTCCAGACCCTGCCCGTGCCGTGTCCCAAGCTGGGAACATCTGGGAACATCTGGGAACATCTGGGAACATCTCGCTGACCCCGAGCGACAGCCCAGCGCTCCGAGCTCCTGCCACCTCCACTCACTGCCTGCTTCCAGCCTTACAACATTCCCAACCCAGCTGTTTGGTGGGAAATAAGGATATTTTTCCCCCCTCCTGGATGGCTGTGAGTGCATCACATCCTAATTAAAAGCCAGTGAGTTGTGGGGAGTGGAATTCGTCGGGGTGTTTGCTCGCACCAGGCTCCTGCTCTGCTTTATTTCACGCGCCTTGGCTGGAAGAAAATCAGGCTTGTGGTGCTGGCAAAGCATCTGCTGCTTCCCAAAGCGCTGCAGGGGCATTGGCTCCCTGTTTCACCTTCCCAAAAACCCCCTGCCGTGCTCCCGAAGGGTTTCGTGGTGGAGGGGTTGAGTCCTCCAGCTCCGGAGCTCGAGGAATTCTCACTTTTGAAGATCAGCGCCGCTCCGRAGCAGGAGGAGCTTTGATGCCAGGGAGGGGGAAAAGGGGAAAAACATCACCGGGGAGGAAACATCTCCCTCCATCCCCTYTCCCCACCGGCTTTTCCGCGCTGCCGAGGCTCCCTGCTCCTCTCCAGGGTTTCCCCCCCCACCTCCCCTGCTGCGGAGCCGTCTCCGAGTGACAGCGGTGAGAGGATTAATTAAGCTGCCTGTCAGCCCTTGGCAGCCGGGAGCTCTGCCACGCCAGCGCTAATTAAACCCAACAAAACCTACCTTTATCTCCAAACCCTGCCGCGGGCTGGGATAAGGCAGGAGGCCACCGAGAGCCGAGCTCAGGCGGAGTTCATCGTGCCCCATAGCCTGGCACCCACCCCTGCTCCTCRCTGAGCGCCGGCGGGGTCGGGAATGTGGGTCCCATGCCCTGAAAGGCAGGTCTGGGAAGGGAAAGGGGTTGGGGGGCTCCAGCCCTTCTGATGACACCACACCTCGGGATTTGGTGCTGAATATCCCTCCAGTTTAGAGGGATTGAGGGATGAAGTGGGAAATCCCCCCCTTGCCCACATCTTGTGCCCAAAGGGGGATTTTCCACCATCCCTGGAGCAAACCCTTGGGAGGAAACTCGTGAGAGGCTCCTGGGTGAAACCTGGTACCTGTTGATGCTCCAAACACCTGGAAAGCCACATTTAATCCAGCAAGAGATGTAAAAAAACCCCTCAGAGAGGAGACAACCCACCGGGAGGGCACGTGCCGGGCGGGATGTGCCAYTCGGAGCCTGGCACTGCTGAGTGACCCTGCGTGTCCATGCCCTGGAATGCCAGTCCTGGTTTCCCTGTGGCCCAGGCTGGGAGCTGCAGGGAGCTGCTCCCCGTGCTGTTTCTCCTGGCAGAGGAGGACTGATCTGCCCGAGCTGAGGAAGGCTGATAAGAGCATTATCTGGAGGTACGGGCAGGATGAAGCAGTTGTTTGCAAGGCAACATCCTCCTCCTTGTTCCCTAAGGAAGGGAAAAGGCAAGGCCGAGCCAGGATGGGTGTTACACATGGATTCAGCTGGTGTTTTACCTGGATGAGCATCATTCCCAACACACACCGGTGGTCCTGTCCTTCCAGGGGTTATTTTCCAGCTGCATAGTTTGGGGAACTTTAATTGCCCCATGATTAAGTGACTTTTGGTTTCCCTCTCATCAAACGTAATCTCATTTGCTCCTTCTCCTTTTCCTTTCTTCCTTTTTCTTCCCCCCTCCTGGAAATTAAATTAACATTCCATCTAATTACTCAGCCACTTCTGTAATTGCTGAAGGGACTGTGGTKGTTGTGCTCATTTAATTAATTGAGACCCGCAATGTTTAATGAGGAAGAGGATTTATTGGCTGGGGAGTTGGTGTGCAGGGTTGCCTGGCAGGAGAGGGAGGTGGATGCCAGCCCAGAGGGATAAAAAAGGCTTTTAAATCCCCCCCTTTTTTTTTTTTTTTTGAGGTATAAATATGGAAAAAATCACTTTGCCTACTGGTTCAGTTGCCTTTCTGGGTGGATCCTTTTTCATGGGAATCTGTGGGTTAAAATGCATCCTGTCCAGAGGGTAAATCACCTCCAAATCACATCCCTTGGGATGCTCACCTGTCCCTGCTCCAGCACCAGCATTCCCAGCGTGCTGCTGACCATCTCCCGGCGTGGGCAGCGATGCCAAAAGCCCGGGAGCAGGAGCAGGGTGGACTCCTTGTCCCGGGAACCCTGGGAAGGGCTGGCTGTGCTGGGATTCGTGGGCCCCAGGGAAGGCTGTGCTGGGAACAGAGGCACATTGAGCAGGGAGATAACAGCTCCTGCCGCGTTTGGCCTGGGGGCACGTGGCTTTGGCTGTGGTCCCTGTGGGGGATTTAAGGGAATCCATTGTATTTTGCATTTCTGTTGGCTGGGAGCAGCCTGTGCCTCCCAGGGCAGGCCGGATCCAAAGGAGGGTCCATTTAGGTTGGATATGAGGAAGTTTTTCACAATGAGGCTGGCAAAACACTGGCACAGGTCGCCCAGAGAAGCTGTGGCTGCCCCATCCCTGCAAGTGTCCAAGGCCAGGTTGGATGGGGCTTGGAGCAACCTGGGATAGTGGAAGGTGTCCCTAATCCCTCTATCCTGATGCTCCAAGTCCTTTTCTCCGACTCCTTCCCATCCCTCTGGTGCAAAACCTGCCCCTGTGAGCAGGGCAAGGCTCCGCTCTGGGCTGATGCTTCCACATGTTGCCATAATATCCATACTTCCCTCACCCCCCCTCCAGCCAGCCAAACGATCCAAATGTTTTATCTGCAGCCCTGCCAGGCATCTGGAACTTCCAGGCATCCCCATTTCCGTGGCAGAGGTTTTTATAAAAGGCAAACCGGCTTTGAAGTGAAGCCCCAGCAGCTCTCCCAGCCCCGGCAGCAGCAGTCGGAAGCCGGACTGTGCCGGCAGCTCCAGCTGCAAACCTTCAGCTGGAGCTGGAGTCACAGGGATGGCTCCATGATGTGGGATGGCCTCGCTCAGAGCCCAGCTTTTGAAAGGATTTTACCTGGCTGGAATGAGATGGAGAGGGAGGAGTGAGCGGAGCTCCTGGACTGAGCCCTCCTGAGCCCCCRGGGGCAGGTGAGTCCTCCCATCCTGCTTTGCCAGAAGGAACGACATCAATTCCCAAGGATATTATCTAAAGTTCTTCTCCCCTGGATGTGCCTGTGGGTCACGGATCCGTGCTCTCCCTCTGGTTTGCCGTGGTTGAGGCACAGGAATGAAGCTGGAAGACCAGATCCCTGTGTTTGTGGGTGGCAGAACAAGGATTTTTCCTCGTGGGAAACCTCTGAGCATCCCTGCTGTGCCAGGATGGGCAGCGGAAGGAGTTTGGCTGGGGCTCCTGGGGGTCAGCACAGTGTCCTGGGGGTCAGCACAGTGTCCTGGAGGACAGGGCTCTTCCAAAAGGCACCTCCGGCTGCCAGCAGTTATTTTGGAAAAGACCTCAGGAAGGCGGGCTCTGCTCTGTATCCCGTGGATCATACTCCTTGTGCATCAGCATTCATCCCTCTCCCAGCCAAATGCTGCTCCAAGAACAAGTATCACTTGCCTCTGAGAAAATGAAGGCAATTTGACTGCTGAAATCCGGTGTAAAACGTCCTCGGATCTGCCTGTTGAGGGGGAACATCTGGTGCGTGACCTTGGCGCCCCAGGAGGTGTGAAACAGCCCTTTGGAGATATCCTGGCAGCAGGCAGGATGCTGTACAGTGGCTGTTCCAGCTCCGGAGCACAGCCCCGGGCAAAATCCCCGGGAATTTGGGGGCTGCCCGACGGCCAAGCTCAGGTGGAAGTGCGAAAAATTCAGGAGTGTGGGACAACTCTGGGACAGATCCCATGGGAACACTACAGAGTGACCCCCGTGGCTTGTATCGCCCCAAAATCCCCGTATCCCCATCCTTCCAAACATCCCATCAACACCAGGAAACAGGGAGAAGGTGCAGGACACATCCGTGATTCTGGAAAATCCCATCTGTTCTTCAGCCCTAAACTCGCTTTTGGGGACTCGGTTTATTAGAGCTTGAACTTTTAATCTGTTATTAATCTGATCTGTCGCTCCGAGGAAAGGGATGGATCTGGGAAAAGGCACAGCCACCGCTCTCCCGCATCCCAGCGTGTGCCCGGGGCTCAGCCCCGGCAGGAGGAAAAGGGGCTCATAAAAACGGGATGAGATTTACTCCGCCTCATTTCAAACCCGAGCGCGCTCGTAACTCACGGTGACAGGGGAGGGGTCACCGGGCGCAGACCCCGCCGGCGGCCGCGGCAGGGACCACTTTCAATTAGGAATTTCTTGGCGGCTTCCCAGTTTTGTGTCAAACTCTTCTTTAGGCTGGGTCRGCCTCATCTGTGTAATTGAGTCCCCGCCGAGCGGCGAGGCGGGAGGGTTGTCTTTGCTGGGAGGAAGGTGGAGGACAGTTCCCGACGGGAGAATTTCCCATCCGGCTCGGAAAGCTGCCTTCGACCTGAATTTTTCCATTATCAAAGGAAAAAAAAAAAGATTTTTTTGGAAACCGCTGGGTTTGTGTTTAAAATACAATACTTTTTTTCGAGATGCACGCCAAACACAAAAATAGGATTCATCCAAGGTGTCCCTCTCCCACCTATCCAGGCCGGAATCCAAGATCCAGCTGGTTTTAGGCTGGTGCAGAGTGCGTGAGGCAGCTCAAGGGCAGGGAATGGGACAACCATGGATTTRGGCTGTCCCGGATATCCGTGCCCAGCCCTCGCTCCCGGCAGGCTGGGATGTGGCTGAGCTGGAGCAGGGTCTCTCCTTAGCTCCGCTTCAGCATCCACTGAAACRTTTTAAAGCCTTTTTTTTTCTGGCCGGCAGAGCTGGCCCGGAGCCTCCCCCATCCCCGGGGATTTCAAGGAGAAAGTCATTATTTCGCGGATTTTTGTTGACACTCTGTGTAAGGGTTGCCATGGCTCTCGCCCGGCACACCTCTCCTGGCTGGAAAATCGGGCTTTGGAATGGGGAAAGCTCAAGGCAGGGCTGCTGCCATCACCTGCCAGGGCCGGGCGGGGACACGGGGACAGCCCAGGGACCCGCGGCGGGGCCGATACCTCCGCATCCATCCCTGTCTCACCCCTCTCTTTGCCTTTCCCCGAGCTGTTTCCCACCGTTTTGCCGCAATCCCCACTTCTTTTTTTTTCTTTTCTCCAGCTTTTCCCAGGGTATCCCGAGCGTGCTGGAGTTTCACGGCCCATTAGGATGTGGGAATGATGTCCCCGCCGGCCGGGTCAGCGCTCGGGGCTGCCCAGCAGAGGGGAGTGAGTTATGAGCAGCCTCGGGCCGGGCTGCAGCCTCCAGCGAGGCTGGGATTACTCAGGATGCAGCATTCCTGGAGATGCTGGGATGTGGGGATGCTGGGACCCCGATTCCCTGACTGCTGCCTGTCCCTGCGGAGCTAAAGTGGAGGTTTGCTGCTCTCGGGGGATTTTTGTCCTCGTACAGGGGCAGCCCCTAAACCCCCCTCAGCCCCTGGCACGGCTCAGCCCCCTCCTTAATTAATTTTGCAGACTCCACAGCCGGATTTGATGAAAAACATCCCACAAAAAGCCAATGAACAAGTCACCGAGCAACACTGCGGCCTCTTCTAATGATATTTTCTTTGTGGTTTTGGTTTGGAATATCTTTCCCTTAACTGAAGGAAGCAGCCTGCCTCTTGGACTGCAACGATTTGACTTTATCCCTTCATTTTCTCTCGTTCCTAAATGCTCAGTTCCGGCTTTAGGGGCTCAAAAGGAGTTTGAAATTGGCTGTGGCAGAGGAGGATGTTGACCCCTTTCCCTCTCTCCTTCCTGCCCATCCTTGCACCACCACTGATGCATCCACATCCCGAATTCCTTGGGGTTTCACGAGGGTACAAAGCCCCGCTCACCCCATGTGGGGCTGTTTGCAGGGACCACAAGGGATCTGCTGCTGTCACCAAGAAGGATTTGTCCCATCTCCAGCTGGGACACAACATTCGTGTCCAGCAGCACTTTCAGCAGGTGTCACCTTGTGGTTTCATCCTCTGGGAAAGGTGTTTTATCCATAGGGATATGTAGGAGCCAGCCCCAGGCCTGCTCCTTCTCTGGATGGTTCCAGCTCCTTCCAGTATGGTTGTATTTTATCTGTGGAGCTCTGTAAGGATTTTGTTCCGTCATCCTGGAATTTTTATGACTCCTTTGTGTGTATATAATGCGATTGCCCTGGAACAGAGGGAAATTAATCATGGTTCCTTTGTTAGTTTTCAGGAATTTTTCATGTCTATGTTTTTGTTCATCTGTCATGTCCAAATGTGGGGTCCATGGGCTATTTGACATTTCAAATGACTTAATTGCTTAGATTTTCCCCCTCGGTGTTTAGGGACACTTGTTCCTCGTGGATTTGGAGTGTGACATTCTGTGCCGTGGATTTTCCGCCTGGTTCCAGTTTCTCACTCCATCCCAGTGGTCCACAACATCCCTTCTTGATCCCATGTCTGATCCCCCTCATATCCCGTGTGCCGGGAGTCCCACCGACCTGCAGGACATCCCTCCCTGTGTCAGAATCCCGGGAATCCAGGGCTTTGTTTATGGCTTTTTCGGGACGCTGCACAAGGGAAGGCGTCCGAGGTGTCACTGCACAGTGTCCGGTGCTCCGGCTGGGAGCGGGAAACCCTGGAAAAGCAAAGGGGAATTTCCAGGATCAGCCTGCAAACACCCAGCTTGGAGACTGTTTAAATCCAGGGGGATCAAGAGTGGCTTGACTGGTCAAGGGGAGGCAGCCAAGCCAAACAGGAGCGACTCCCAAACCTCCTCCACGAGCCAGAGGCTCCCAGTGACACTCTGGATTTCGCTGCCTCGTGGTTTTGGTGCCGATACCACCCCAGTTAGAGACAGCAGGGTGAGGCGTGGGGATCATGGAATATCCTGCCTTGGAAGGGACCCGCAGGGGGTCATCGAGTCAGGACAATCCCACCCATCCCACCGTGGCAGGCTGACATTTGGGCTCTCAGCAAATCCCGGAGGATAGATGGAAGCCGCCTATCACCACCCGTGTTACACGTGTCGTTAGCGAAATGTTAATTAAAACAAAAGATGCAAATTGTACCAGGCTGTGCTGCCTTTGCTGCGGCTCCGTAATGGCTTCGACACGTCCTTGGGCACGTTTGCTCCTTCCCCACCGAGGCTGGTTTGCATTAAGTTGTTTGTTTAGCAGCTACTGGGATTTTGGCAGGACAGCTGTTGCCTTGTGAGGGTTGGGGAGCAGGAGGGGGTCCTGCAGGGCTGTTCCAGAGCAGCTGGACATGTCCAGGTGAACCTTCCTTTGGTCAGAAAGAAGAGCCACGGCACCCACRGCACCCACCAGTCCCACCAGCAGCACCCTCGGGCTCAGGCCAGGGGGTCTTTGTGGCCCCGTGGCTCCCACCAGGGCCGTGRGGACCTGGAGCAAGCACGGGTCAGGCTCCCTGGACCACTCCTGGGAAGGTGTCCCGATGGGCCAAGGTCACCCAGATCCCAGAGCCCCCAGTGAACCCCTCCAGACCCGACATGTGCTAAAGAAAACAGTCCCAGCATATTAATACTTGCGAAAACAAACACTGGGGACATGGGAGAAGGAATGAGCCGGTCATTTAGGGAGCGTTAAGTCTCTCCTCTCTAAACTCTGATCCCTCCACTTCCTACAGCCGTGGACTCCCTGAGCATCCCGTGCCAAGAGCAGCCTCTGGAAATGTGCCCCAGCAGGTCTGTCCCGGCCTGGCTTCTTTCCGG
The DNA here is from genome assembly GCA_018881555.1 of Amblyornis subalaris. Classification (NCBI taxonomy): domain Eukaryota; kingdom Metazoa; phylum Chordata; class Aves; order Passeriformes; family Ptilonorhynchidae; genus Amblyornis; species Amblyornis subalaris. Next base: position 691,469 of record JACAXG010000155.1, read on the forward strand.
GGGGCACCTACACCCCTCCCAAAGCCAGATTTGCATTTTTGAGGGGTCTCTTCAGCATCTCCAGCACTCACATCGCAAAGCAGCATCCTGGTTTCCAAGAGGGTGAAGCTCTGCTTGGATGGGAGAGCGAGGAGAGGAGCCAAAACCACGGGAGACATGGCATGGCCATGGGAGATGCTGCAGGATCAGCAGCTCCATGAGCCTCCTGGATTCCTGCCTCTCCTCAGCACTTCTCGTGGAATTCTGGAATGGTTTGACTTGGAAGGTTGGGTTGGAAGGGGCCTTAAACACCATTTCTTCGCTGAAAGTGTTGTCCAGCCCGGGGCCGTGGTGGAGTCACCATCCCTGGAGGGATTTAAAGGATACGTAGATGTGACGCTTGGGAACATGGGTGGAGGGATGGCTGAACTTGATGGTCTGAGAGAGATTTTCCAACCTAAACAACTCTATGATTCCATGAATCCAATTGCACAGTTTGGTTCTCACACGAAGTGCAAAATCACTGCTGCTCTCCAGACCTCTCATTCCACGCATTCGTCAGCCTGTCCCATCTGACATCGATCTCCAGCCTGTCCCGTGCCAAGCGGTGATGCTGCCGCGCTCCCTGTGAGCCCTCAGTTTGCCAAGCCCTTGTGGGGAAAGCCCCGATGGGAAGCAGGAGATGACTGTGCCGGAAAGCTGCTGACAGCCCCGGCCTGCCCTGCCCGGAGCGGCTTAAACGGTGCCCCCGGTTAACGTGGAAGGGATGTGGGAATGGCCGGGGGCGTTGGGTACCACTCTGGGGGGGGATGCGCCCGTGCCCGGGGGTGTTTGGTGCCGCTGCGAGGGGAGATTTGGGCACCGGGGCCGGGCCGGTCACTGCCCGCGACCAGGGGCAGCACCGGGGGCTCCAAGGATGGGGAAACCGGGGGAGCGGGGCGCTGCCGTGGGCAGAACCGGGGCTCTGGGCTGGTAGCACCGGGGCAGTGTCGGAGCGTCTGGCTGCGCCCGGGCGGGGCGGGACCGGCACCGGGAGGGACCGGGGCGGCACCGGGAGGGACCGGGGCGGGGCCGGGCGGCCCCGTCGGTTCCGCTGCGAGAAGCAGCCGGTGCCTCCTCCGGGGGAGCCGCGGACTCGCCTGGCTGCGGGGCGCGGGCGGCAGCGGGACCGGCACCGGGAGGCACCGGGGCGAGACGGGCACCGGCGGCGGCACCGGCGGCGGCACCGGAGCGCAGCCCGGCTCGGGACCGGGCGGGGCGGGGGAACCGGCCGGCTCCGAACCCGCCCCCCGGCGCGGGAGGAGGCGGTGGCCGAGCCCCCCCGCCGCGCTCCAGCCGAGCCAGACCCGCGCCAGACCCGCGCCGCTCGCCCATGGCGACCCCCGGCCCCACGCGTGCCCCGGCCCCGGCACGGAGCCGCCGCTGAGCGCCGCGCACCGGCCCCGGCCCGGCGTCCAGGTAAGCGCCGCGGGCGGCCCCGGCTAGGGAGCGCCGGCCCCGGGCACCTGCCCGCGCCGGGGACGCTCCTGCCCCGCGCCGGCGCTGCGGGACCGGAGGCGGCTCCGGGGGTCCCGGCGGAGCCTCCTTCCCCCGTGGGGGGACCCGCGCCGTGCCCGCTTTCAGCCCCGGGGCTTCGCCGCTGTTTATCCCCCGCCGCCCGCGCCCGGCGGGTCGGATGCTGCCACCGCCGAACGGGGCGGAACCGGAGCCTTCGGGCTCCTCCGGGGATGGGGGGAGCGGGGGGACCCCGGCCGCGGTCCCCAGCACCCTCCCCGGGTCGGGGCGGCCTGTGCGGCGGCCGCAGGACTTTGCTTCATACTTGGAGCCCGTCCCGCCACGCAGGAACACAAACACGGCGCGGGACGGCTCCGGGCGCGGAGCGCTCGCAGGAGGGAGGAGATGGGTCCTGTCTAAATATTAGTTTAAGGAACGGAAGGATCTCCAGCCGGCATCTCCAACCCCGTCACCTTCTCCCAGCTCCGGCCGCGCCGCGGTGGTGACCATGTCCAGAGCTCGGCAGGGGCCGGGGGGTGAATTTCCCCCCATCCTCGAGGGAGGGAATTTCCCCCTCTCGCTGCGGTCTCTACGAAGGCTTTAACAAAACAAGCCAGACCTCGGGTGTCTTTATTGCACATATATGGTAGCTTGTAGCCAGCACTGATTTAAATCCCATCCTTGCCTCGGGAGCCGCTCCGCAATTAGGCGCTGGGTGAAGGGCACGGTTTATCCCAGCGGGAGAAGGGGCTGGTGCCGGTTGGAAGTGGCGTGTGAGTCCTGGACGCGTGCTGAGATCCCAGATCTAAAGCCAGGATCGTAGTGGATCCCAAATTCAGCCTGTCGTGGTCGTGGGTGCTCTGAGATTTAATGGCAGAAGCAGCCGACACTCTGCCTGGCACAGGGCAGGGAAATCGAGCCGGGAAGAGGCGTCTCTGTGCCAAATTTTAGGCGGCGTGAGCGCTTGAGTTTGGGTTTTACCCTTTGGTTCCGACCCAAATGTGCCCGCTGGGGCGCTGGCTCCGGCTTGGAGATGCTGCACCCCCCGGCTTTGCTCCGTGCTCGGGCAGTGCCCCGGTGCGAGTGTCCTCGGTGTCACCGCCGCGSTCGGGGCTCGTCCTGCTCCTCCATCCCCGGCAGCTCCGGCACGGGGCTGGGGACAAGGATCAGACTTTCCCGTTACTCCATCCCGAGTTTTTAAGTAGCGCTGGATGTCGGAGGGCTCGCTCGGCCCCGGTCCGGCTCGTGTCCCGCCCGGAGGAAGGCGCAGGGGAGGTGTGGCGCATCCCGGCGCCGGCAATGCCGAGCTGTCCCTCCCGCTTCGCCATCAGCCCGCGCGTGGCTGCAGCGACTTCCCAGCGGGAATGCGGCACCGGGGCCGGGCTCCTCCGGGATTCTCAAGGGCAGAGCCCAGCGCCTTCCAGGCCTGGTGGCCGGGCTGGAAATAAAGGGAGCTGCTCCAGTTTGCTGTGGCACAGCCGGGGGGACACGCAGGCACCGGGGGGGTGGGCACCCCCCCGGGTGCCCGTGCCAAGGGCGGGTGGTGCTGGGCCCGGCTCTGGTGGCACTGGGTGCCCTCCCACGGCTCTGCCATGAATCACATCGCGCTCGGCCACCTCCCTCCTGGAGCTCCCCTGGGCCGYGCCGGGCGCGGGGGCTCCAGGACACACTTCGGGGTTGATTTCCACCTTTGGGGACCGCAGGGATGGATCTAAGATTTGCAATATCCCCTTTTGGAGGTCCAGGTACTTCTCACATGCGCTAAAAACAGCCCATGCGGTCGTGTGGCCAGGACAGGTGTCACCTTGGCTGTCCCCGGCGTGGGGAGGTGGCATTCAGCACACGGAGAGCCCCATCTTCTCCCCATCCTGCGCTGTGCTGAGCCGTGTTGTGCCCTCATAGGGGTGGCTTTGGGGGGCACAAGGAGCCGGCAGCTGCCTGTGGATGTCACCCCTGCCGTGGGAGCAGCTCGTGGTACCCAGCGGGGCTGAGCTCGGCCAGGGGGAGATGCTGAGGGGAGGGAGAGTCTTGGGGCCCCCCATGGGTTCAGTAGTACAGGACTGGTGTGGACTTGACTGGTGTGCGGTTTGCTGGTGTGGGTTTTACTGGTGTGGGTTTCACTGGTGAGGGTTTTACTGGTGTGGGTTTCACTGGTGAGGGTTTTACCGGTGTGGGGTTTTTCCCTTTGGTGTCGCAGACCATTTCATTGCTGGTCTAAGCTAAAGCCCACATGCACAGTCCTGCTTCCAGCACTCAGGCGGGGCAGCATCGTGTGGTCCCACTCCAGAAGCTCCCAAGGCTCTGGATGCCTGGGAAGAGGGTGAGGACCTGGGTACAGCTCCCACCTTGCCTGGGATCCCTTGGCATCCCAGGAACGCAGCCAATCCCTCGGTCCAGCTGAGCCATCTGCTCCAGCTCCACCATTAACCGGTTGGACTGGAGAAATCCCACCCAACCCGGATTTTTCATGGGATTTGGCCAGTTTGGAGTCATCTTTCCCCGTGAAACTCGAAGGAGAGGAAGGGAAGCCCAGCCGTGCTCCCTCCTGGTTGTGGCGCAGCGTTGCTCCCGTGGGACGGAGCATCCCGAGCGCGCCGGAGCGCGGCCGCCCCCTCCGCGACCTCCCCGCGAAGGGAAATGCCCCGAGCAGCTTCACCCCCATCACTTCTCCCTCGCGAAACCCGAGACTTTGTAACTCAACATCGCGGGGCTAAATTGAAAATTGAAACRATCTCTTTGCCGCCGCGTTGTTCTCCCCAAAGCGTCTCCTCCTGCCGCCGCTCAAAGGCCGCCTCAGCCCCTCCCAGGCGATGCCCCTCGCACCCGCGCCGGGTTTCTGGAGGGTTTTTCCTTCGCGTGGAACCACACTGAATTTGTTTTCCCGCAGAAAAGGTTCCCTTTGAGCCGTGTCCGAGCCCGGTGCTGGCGGGGATGGACGGTGGCCGCCGGGAGCGAGGCAGGGCAGCCCTGCCCGGCTCTYCCGGCGCTCCGAGGGGTCGGCAGCAGGAGATATCCCAGGAGGGGAAGTTCCTCCTTCAGCGTCGCTCCCAGGCTGCCGTAAYCCAAAGCAGGAGTTGTATTTTTCTCTGTTTCAGCAGCTTTTTTTGCAGGGACCTGTGGTGCTTGGGGCGGGGCGATGAATCCCATCCCGGAGCTCTCCCGGGTGATGCCGGGCCCTGAGAACGGAGATAATTCGGGAGTAGGGCCGGGTTATTCGGCTCCAGGCTTTAGGGAGTCCCTCAATTCAGTCTTGGCTTGGTTTAGAGGTGGTTGTAAACCCAGCCCGAGCCCTTCCCAGGGAGAAGACCGACTTTGCTCCATCGTTGTCCTCTCTGGATCTTGCTGGCGATGGCAGCGATGCAGAACTGGCCAAGCCCCGTGGCTTGTGGGGACCTTTTTGCCTCTAATAATGTTGATTTTGGCTGAAAGAGCCGCCCGGGGTGTGTTTATTGCTGCTGTTGTCACTCCCACCGGGGCTGTGGGATTCGGTGACGGCCTCTGGAGGCCGAGGACCCCTTGGCACGGTGACACGGCGCAGCGTGTCATCCCTGCTGCCCTGGGCAGCCTCGTGCTGCGCTCYTGGAGCAGAGCAGGGACTGCAAGCCAAAATCCCAAATCCTTGTGGGGTTCATCCCGGTGGCTGTGGTCCCTGAGCAGCTCTGGCTGCGGCCGTGCCGGGAGGAAAAGGCAGGGAATGCTCCCGGCAAGGTGCTGGAGTGGCTTTTTGGGTTTTCCCCGGGTTTTTCCCTCTCTGCTGCCTTCCCCGCGRCAGGCACCAATGTTGTGTGTCCTTGTGCAACACGGTATGGGTATGAATGCGCAAATGGGTATGAATGGTGGGGACCAAAGCCGGCCAAAACCTTGGGCATGGACCAAAACACCTTCACCCCCGAAGCGGGTGCTGCATCCCGACCGGGAAAACCCATCCCGTCCTTCCCGGAGGAAGGGCTCGCCTCTGATTTCACAGGGCAGCTGCTGTCTTCGTTAAGCGGTGTAGGCTTATGAAAAGCACATTTTTGAGGCTTAGCAGCTCCTCGGAGCCGTCTGGGAGGGCCGGTGCCAGCGCCGGAGCCGCCGCACGTGGGGGAGGACGCGGGAGGCGGCGCYGGCAGCGAAGCTCGGCCGAGCCGGGCTGGGCACCGACAGCATCGCCCCGAAATGGGGGGAAAAACCCAGTGTTTGGTACCCGAGAGCAGAATGGGGGAGGGGGAGAGGAGAGGATGGAAGGATCCAGTCAGGATTTGGGTGGTGTGAACACTCTTGAGTGTGAATAGAAGGGAATGTCGGGCTGTGCCCTGGCAAAGCATCGCTTGTGGTGMGGTCGCCCCGGCAGAGGATGGATGGGGAGGAGAGGGGGGGTCTGGCCCCCCACCTGTCTCYAAGGGCAGATCATGGAATCATGGAATGGTTTGGGTTGGAAGGGACCTTAAAGCTCATCCCCTTCCACCCCCTGCCATGGGCAGGGACACCTTCCACTATCCCRGGTTGCTCCAAGCCCCATCCAGCCTGGCCTTGGGCAYTTCCAGGGATGGGGCAGCCACAGCTTCTCTGGGCAGTGAATCCCAGGACAGCTGATGTTTTCCATYCCTGACCACCAGCACAGGAGCTGCAGCAGGACCAGCTCCAGCCCCACGCCCACGGGCAGCGAGAGAGAAATGCCCCAATCCATCTTTTTGCCGGAGCTCTTCAGCCGTGCCATTCTCTTCCAGCAGCGCTTTCCTTAATTTCCTGTTCCTCTGAGCAGCCTCTGGTGTGGGAAAGGTGGAAAACAGGAAGGAAAGGGGCAGATTGTCCCTGTCTGTGTCACCCGCCCTCCATGGGCTGCCAGTGGCGGCTCCTTTGCTGGAGTGTGGGCAGGATTTGGGTGCCTGTGTTCCGATTGTAATCGGTGTTTTTACGGCAGCGGGAGAAATTATCCCAATCTTTTATCCACAGCTGGATCCAAACTGGAGCCGTGGGAAACGGGCAGCCAGGTGGGAAGGGCAGTGTGGCCGCAGCTCTCCCTGCACACCAACATCCTGGCTGGGATCAGAGGGAAAACTGTGCTTTTCTGGAAATCGTGAGGCTCTTCCCAGTGGAAAACCTCAGGTCCCTGAGGGATCCCGGCAGGTTTTCCCTGCCGTGGCAGGAGAGCTCCGGGACGTGTCCATCTCCACGTGCAAAGGTCCGGCTGACCCGACCTGCTGCCCTTTGGAGACCCTCCAGCTATTCCCACCACTTCCAGCCCTCTTTCTCCCAAACATCTCCGAGTTCTGAGCTCCCTCCCGCTAAAACCCCCATTCCCAGTGCGGCGCTGTTGCTGTCCCGGGAGGAATTTCTCCTCCGCTCGCTCCGGAGCAGCGCTAAGTGGTTCAATGTGTTGGCAGTTGCCGCTGGAATCGGACAGCGAACGCTAATGGGATCCCGGTCTGTGCTCCGGCCAAACCCCACTGCGGGGGTTTAGTGCAAATTGGATTTGCAAACCTCGCTCGGGTCCCTGCGCCCTCAGCAAAGCGCCCTAATCCCCGGCGGGCGCCGGGACGAGCCGGCTCCTTCTGTGCCGCCGGGATTCCGGGATGTGCAGGGAGAAGAGAGGGAAGATAACGGGGGAATTCCCGGCTCTGTGCAAGGCATCACCTGTGCCTCTCGCTGGGGATGCTGCCGAGGGATGCAGGTGGATGCTTTTCCCGCAAGGATGGGACTCCCCCATCCCACCGCTCGCTCCTGGCTCGCCCCATCCTGCTCGCAGGAATGCCGGGTCGGGGTAGGATCTGTTTCTCTGGGGGTGAGGATGGGAATTATGAAGTTGGGAGCCGAAGGGATGGTGCCAGCACACCTGAGACGTGTGGAAAAGGCAGAGGTGGAACGCTGGGAAAATCCGGAATTAATACCTGGCGTCCTTCAAGGTGCTCCCAGGGTGTTTTTCCATAGGGGAAACTGAGGCACCCTGCGGCACAGTGACTCCCAAGGGTTTTGGGATTTGGGGAATCCACAAAGGAGGAAAACCCTACGAAAGTGGCCAAAGCCTTGGTGTGGGAGGTGGCGCTGTCACGGCAGCCCTCCTGCCCGTGGCATATTTTTCCCTCCTTGATCCCACCGAGGGCTTTTCCTTTCTTGGGAAAAAGAGGAGATTTTGCCCCCAGCGCAGCCGTGGCAGCTCTCAGATACCAGCGGTGTCGAAACGGGCCCAGAGCAAAGCACATCTGGGGCCTGGGCTCGGTCTCGCTGCCAAAATTTGAGCTTTTAACCCTCTTTCCCGAGGCGCTGGGATTGTTCAAACAAGCCACAGTAATTAGTTTCCTCTGACAAACCGCCCCTTTTTGGCATCGGCAGCTTTATTAATTCCGGGGGGTGGGAGCGTCGCTCCGAATCCAAAAATAATTGACATTCAGAGTTCAGGTTTTGGCACGAGAGGGAAAATTCGGGCTGGAAAAACGGCATCGGGGGTGCAGGAGGTCGGCACAGCGGCACCCGAGGGCGCCCGGCAGCGGGTGGGGGGTCCTSGGCTGGTGTCGTCCCTGATTTCCCCCACGGCTACATAAACCATCCCGGGTTTGGTGGGATTTCAGGTGATATATTTTGATTTTTCTCTGCCCTTCAGCAAACGGGATCCGTCTGCGGGGGCTTTTCCTGCAGATATTCCCACCTCATTCCCTGTTTTCGGTGTTACCTCACCTCGAGCCACGCTCCGCTCCCTCTGCGGCGCCGGGCGATGCCCTGAGGGATTTTATCATCGATTAATCTCTAATTACTCACCTCTTCCCATAAAGGGCGGCTCTTGCTGCTGCTTAGACCTGACGGAATCGGCTTAGGGAGGTTTTTGGGCTGCTGCAGCCGCGGTGACCTTGGCGGAGCTGTCACACCTTGCCGGGGTCGCTGGGGACACTTGGGCTGGGGCCACAAACTGGGACCGGGAGCCGGGGCCACAAACTGGGACCACAAACCCCGACCACACCGCCCATGTCCCCCCAGCAAGGATTTTTAAATGCTTTGGCTGTTTTTAGCCGGAAGAGGACTAAATATCCCCGAAATGTGCTGGGTTTAATGATATTTTTTCAGAGCTGGGGGGTTTCGGGRGGCAGGTCTCGGCCAGGGCTGTGCGCAGACACCCGCGGGTGTCCCCGGGCCGGGCTGGGTGAGCACTGCAGGGAGCTGTGCTGCACCAAACCACGCTTTTATTCGCGCTGATTTATATTGCAGCTGCATTCCCTGCCTCCGGCGCGTCCCGGCGAGTGCCGCGGACAGGGATGGATGGGGGGGAACCGAGGCAAGCCGAGCCTGGAGGGGAAGCAGCATCATTATTTGCCCTTGCAGGGATGAGCTCAGCCCAGCCGGGGCTGAACTGGGACTGAACCGGTCCCAGACTGGTCCCAGACTGGTCCCAGCAGGGGGACCCGGCGGCGGAAATCCCCGCGCTCGGCTCCGCATCCCGCCGGGATTCCTCCCCGCCGGGCGCCCGCCGCGCATCCCGTTAATTAACGACATGAAAGCCCACGCGAGACCTCCGGGGAAGGGATCAAAGGCTCCGCCGCTGCCTCCCGGGGCGTGGATTTATCCCGCCGGGCCGGCGGCCTCCCCGCATCCCACCGGCCTGCTGGTGGCCCTCGCCGCGTGGAGGGAACGGGAATCCCGCGGGAGGGACGGGAGACGGTGAGACAGGTCAGCATCGTCCCRGTGTCTGTCCTCAGGATTCCGCGGAGAAATCCAGCCCCAAAATATGAGTGGAGCTCCTGCGGGTGGGGAGAGACATGAGGGTCGTGGCTGTGGGGTGTCTGGATTGGGGATGTTGGAGCTGTGCTGGCCCTGGGATTTCCATCCCGGTGGATTTGGGTTCTGCCCGTGCAAACCGGCACGGCTCGGGCACAGGATGCTGTCCCTGCCATGCAGGGATGGCTCAAGGTGCCCTTTGGCTCTGGCACAAATTGGGATTGTGCTCCTTTCCCTGCTGGAAGAGCTCCCAGCCCCCTCACTGGCAGCGTTTGCTCCGTTCCCATCGGCTTTCCCAGCTCAGGAACACGGGACAGGACATCTCCTCCTCACTGTGGGGGTCTGGCCGTGCTGGGGGGGCTGTGGGAGGTCCTGTGCCTGCTCATTCCCAAAGGTGAGGGATGCCCTTCGGTGTCCGGGATGTGGGATGTGTACATGGAGCTGATGGATGAGTCAATGCCCCAAAATTCCTGCCTTGTCCTGGTGTCCATATCCAGTGCTCAGCCCTTTGAGCTGGTTTGGCTCTGCCAAATCCAGAATGAGGGAAAATTTCAACCAGACAGGGCTTGGAGTAACCTGGGATAGTGGAAGGTGTCCGTGCCCATGGCAGGGAGTGGGACTGGATGGGCTTTAAGGTCCCTTCCAACCCAACCCACTCTGAGATTCCACGATTCTATGAAATGGTGGGAATACGGATGGGGCCACCACAGGGGCTGCTCCGTTGGCTGGAAACTGCCCAGGCTTCCTTCTCCAGCCACGACTGGAGCGCGGCGTGGCCACCGCCCCCGGCACCGCCCCCGGCCCCACGGGGCGCCCTGGGCCCATCCTTCACCCCCGTCCCACGGGCTCGCTGGGGGGTGCTTTCCCTCGTTATTGTCACCGTGTGGAGGGGGCTGGGGGTGGGTTTTCTTGGCTCTCCAGCTGCTTGGAGGGATGTAACCCAAACCCGGCGTAATTCAGCCCGAATGCAAATGTCATGTCAGCGTGGGAACGGCGCAGCGCGGCGGCGCTTGGCGCGCTCGGCCCGGGGGCTCCGGGAATGCTGGGGGCTCCCCCCATCCCACCACCATCCCACCTCCCTCTCCACCACCCCATCTCCCTCYCCACCACCCCATCTCCSTCCCCACCACCCCACAGATCCGGGCCCGGCCCTACTCTTCCCTCACCGGGGCCGCGCTTCATCCAGGAGTGCCCCAAAGGCTTTCCCAGCGGAGCAGGGCTGGATCGCAGGGATGAGGGGCTGCCTGCTTTGTGGTCGGCCCCTTGGCGGGGGTCCGGGGGAAGCTGCGGGAAGAGCTCTGGAGTTCCTGGCGTTGGGCTGGGTTTCACTCAGGCAAAGCAGAACCATGTGTCCCACGCTCCGCTCTGGTTCTGCTTACGGCGGAGTGGGAAGAGCTGGAGGGGGAGGAGGAGCAGGGATGAGCTGCGGGAACAGCCCTGGGAGCGCTGCCAGTGAGGATGGGGTGCCCCTACCCCCTGTCCYCAGCCAAGGGTTTGTCCACAGGGACGTGGTGGCATTCCCTGTCCCCGGAGCAGAGCTGGAGTTGGGGACATGGTGGATTTTCCCCTCCTTTATGCACCCACCTGATGTCAAAAGAGCAGGAAAATCCAACAGGTCCACTCAGATCAGGGTTTGGGGCTTCTTTTCCTTTCAGTGCTCCCTGTTTTGGGGCTGGTTTTGGCATTTTGGGGCYGGTTTTTGGCATTTTGGGGCTGGTCTGATCCAGGGCACCGACCTTCCCGCTGCAGGCTCCGATACTCTCAGCGCAGCATCCACCCTGGCTGGAAGTGTCGGACACACCGATGCTTTTTGGGAAGGTTCGATCCCAAAAAAAGTGTGTTGGGAGCTTGTGATAAGTTTTGGGGAAGGTCTGAGGCAATTTTGGGAAGGTCTGAAGAAGTTCTGGGTGAAATCTGAGGGAGTTTTGGGTAAAATCTGAGGAAGTTTGGGGGAAAATCTGAGGGAGTTTTGGATGTGGTCTCAGGAAATTTTGGGGAAAATCTGAAGAAGTTTCGTGGAGAGTGAGGAAGTTTTGGGGAAGGTCTGAGGAAGTTTTGGATAAAATCTGAGGGAGTTTTGCRTACAGTCTGGGAAGTTTGGGAGGAAATCTGAAGAAGTTTCAGGGAAAATCTGAAGAAATTTCGGGGAAAATTTGAAGAAGTTTGGGGGAAAATCCGAGTGAGTTTTCCTTACGGCCTGAGGAAGTTCTGGGGAAAACCTGAGGAAGTTTTGGGACCCATCCGCCCAGGCAGCCCCTCCACCACCCCCACCCCTCCAGGACAATCCTGGGCCATCCTGTGAGACGTTGAGCCGGAGCCGCTGCCGGAGGCGCCGCTTTCCAGCAGCCCCCGGAGCCGCTGCCCCGTGCGCCTGGATGGAAATTGTTTAATTCCTGCGGGATGAGTCACGCGGAGCCGGGATTTCAAAGCAGCTCGGCTCCCATGTAAGGCTCTCACATAAACAGTGTGTGGCAGGTGGAAGCTCTCTCTGATGTCCCATCGAGGCCTTCGTCTTTCCAAGTGTTCTGCCTTGCCAAAAATCCTTCGGCCACACCGCGGCTCCATCCATTCTTGAGGCCGAGCTCTGGAAAATCATGAATCAATGCCCGGAAACATGAATCGACGGGAAATTTATGGCACACTTAGGATATAATGTCTTTTTGGGTCCTCTGCTTTGAAGCATCAGCACTGAAAAGTTTTGGCATCTCCCTTTTTTTTTTTTTATTTTTTTCCCCAACCCTTCAGCAAAGGAGGATTTAGGGAAAAAAAAAAACCCAAAACAAAACAACTCCGCCTTTCCCTCTCGTCTCGACTCCGGGAGATTTAAGGAGTCGGCGGATGTCGGAAATAAAGCCCAGGAGTTGCTTGAAAAATTGGGAATGGGGTTGAAAAGCGGGAGTGATGGGAAAAAAAYGAGAGCGTGCAAAGCGAGGGACGTCAGAGAACCCCAAATGCTTCATTTTTTCTGGGCAAAAAAATGCCTGTGGGGACGGAGTGGCTGGATTTTGATTTATCAGGAAAAGGTAGTGGAAACACCGACGTCCCTGGAAGTGTCCAAGGCCAGGTTGGACGGGGCTGGTCTGGGCAGCCTGGGGCTTTTTAGAGCGAAAGAACCCAACGGCAAAGCCCGGAATAACTTTGTTGTTATTGTTTTGCACACTGGAGCTGGGATTTGAGCCTTTTGAAAGGTCACAGGCGAGTGGGTGGGGGCCAGAATTCCTGGCTGCCGGAATGGGAGGCTTTTTTATGGGACGTGCAGCGAGGCTGGAACCGCTCTCCTAAAATTTTATGGGCCTGCGAGRAGCCAGAGGCCCTTTCTCAGGTGGTGGGATCGAGTGTCACAGCCCTGCTCCATCCCAGCCTTTTCCTCCCTGGAGCAGGACAAAGGCGGCTGAGCCCCCCTGGGCGGTGAAGGTTCCTCTCAGGGTTGTGTGTGATCCCATTCCTGGTTGTTTACCCTGGAATTCATCTCCCAAAATGTCCAGCATCAGCTGCTGGGAGCTGTTTGTCCTCCTGGAGAGCTGACCAACGTGTCCTTTCCCCCCACCCCCTTCCCCTGGGGCTGCTGGTTCTTCACAAATCCTTCGTTTCCACGGATTTTGCAGCCTGTCCGAGAACAAACTGGATTTTTCTGGGTCCTCCACCACTGGGCACCGATCCTGCTGCTTTGCTGGGAAGGGTTTGGATGCTGGTGAGCATTTTCAGAGCCTGTTCCCTGCTCCTGATCTGGCTTTTGGGGCGAAATCTGAACTTAAGGCACCTGATTATTGTGGAATTCTGGAATGGTTTGAGTTGGGAGGGAACTTGAATATCCAGTCCCACGCCGTGTCATGGGCAGGGACAACTTCCACTRTCCCAGGGTGTTCCAAGCCCTGTCCAACCCGGCCTTGGGCACTTCCAGGGATGGGGCAGCCACAGCTTCTCTGGGAATTCCATGCCAGSGCCTCCCCACCCTCACAGGGAAGAATTTCTTCCCAATATCCCATCTAAACCTCTACTCTTCCAGCTGGAAGCCATTCCATCATCCTCCATCCATCTTCCAGCATCCTCCATCATTCTCCATCATCCTCGACCCATCTTCCATCATCCTCAATCCATCCTCAATCCATCCTCAATCCATCCTCAATCCATCCTCCATCATCCTCCATCCATCCTCAATCCATCCTCCATCATTCCCCAGCTCCTCCATCGCTCTCCTGCGGGATGGGGAGCCCAGCTCTCCCTGGGATGAGACCTGGCAGCAGACAGGGCTGGCACCACCCCCTTCCAGYGCTCCCAGTGCTCCCAGCAGCCCCTCCCAGCTCCCATCCCATTCCCAGCGCTCCCGGCCGCGGTGTCTCCGGACCCGCCGGGATTCCATCCTCTTCCCTCCTTATATGGCCAAACGATTCTTTTTCCATCTTGGCATTGTTTATAGCCCGGTTGAAAATATTTAGACTCTGGCTGGGTCYTCCAGTGATCCTGTAACCTACAGGGTATCTCATTCCTGGTAGTTCATGGGGAATTTTCTTCATCCCGTAAAGTCAAGGGGTGTGGCGATGAGGGGGCGGTCACAGCCCTGCGTGGTGTTTTCTACAATAAAAATAAAAGCAAACCTGTCAAATTGCGGTTTAAAATAAACATTTCCTCCCCCAGTAAATTCTATTTGGCAAATATTATGAAACTGGGATGGTTTTTTTTYCCCTTTTCTTCTTTTTTTCCCTTCTCTCTCTCTTTTTTTGTTTTTTATTATACCTCCCTGGAAAATGTATTTAAAAAGGAAATATTTGGAGATTGCAAGGAGCTGAAATAAAATATAGGAGGCAGGAGGTGGCTGTGAGTCCRTGCTGCTTCCCAGAGCCTGGCTTTGGTGGGATTGAATGGCTCAGAGCCCAGGGATGGGAGCACAGGCCCCGTTCCCCACTGCAGGGCCAGTCATAAAATCCCRCCAGATCCAACCTGCTGTGGATGGAGAGTACGGAATGGTGGAAGGGAAGGGCCCAGGGGGGAAATGCCAGAGGGATTTTGGGTGGTTTTGGTGCTGGGCTGTAACCCTGGGCAAGGCTGAGGAGATGCTCCAGACATCCTGTCCTTTTTTCCTGAGGTTTTTCCCGAGGTTTTCCTGGTTTTGGCTGGTTTGGATGGAGCTGCCRTGTCGGTGCTGCCGCAGGGGAGAGATCTGTGGGATGAGGGGATGGCAGGAGGGGAGCCATCTCGGTGTGGGAGAGGTGGAGCCGGGGGCTCCTCCTGCTGCTCTCCACTTCYCAAGGGAACATGCCAGGGAAGAGGTGTCACAGGCTGGGGTGGCAGGAGCGTGCCCATCCTCACCCTCTGCCAGGAAACCTGGCTGGAGGGAGGGGAAGTGGGAATCCACCCGCCTGGGCAGCTGCGTTTGTAGGGAAGGGGCTTGGGTGAGGCCACCAGCTCGTTCCCATTAGTGCCACCTCATCCCTGTTGGTGCCACCTCATCCCTGTTGGTGCCACCTCATTCCAATTGGTGTCACCTTGTCCCCATCGGTGTCACCTCATCCCCATTGGTGCCACCTCATCCCCATTGCTGCTCCTTGTCCCATTGGTGCCACCTCGACCCCATTTCCATCACTTGATGCCTTTTCCATGACCTCATCCCCATCGCTGCCACCTTGACCCCATTGCTGCTGCCTTGTCCCCACTGGTGCCACCTCATCCCCATTGCCACCGCCGACCCCAAGCCTCCTTCCATGACCCGTCTCCCACTCCAGCACATCCCTGGGCTGCACCTCGTGCCTCAGTTTCCCCATCCCAGCACCGGGCCGGTGTCGGGCGGGCAGAGGGGGGGAGCTGGAGCCAAGGGGATGCCGGCGATCCCACGGGAGCCGTCCCCCCATCCCGAGCCGCGGGGAGGGAGGGAGGGAGGGAGGGAAGGGTCTCCGGGGGCTCGGGGCGCGTAATAAGGATGTTTGTTTTGCCTGTTTTGCAGAGTTTCAATGTTCTGACTTGCTCTAAGATGAAGGTATGGAAGTTTGCAGCCATTGCATCGATGCTCCTCAGTTCCATGTTATCCATTTTAGTTTGTAGAGACATGTTCAGCGGAAGCCGGGAATACAGCCCCTTGCCTTCCTCGCCGTCTTCCTCACGGGATTCCTCCTCTTCTTCCTCCTCCTCCTCCTCCTCCTCCTCGCTGCCGGCGGCTCCGCGGAGATCCCCACGGGCCCTGCAACGCCACGGCTCTCTGCTGTCCCAGTGTAAGCTCCTGCTCCTCCATCCCGGGCTCATTGTCCCCTCCTGGACCCACAGATCCCCTAAAACCCCCGTGGGGTCATTCCTTGCCCTCTCTTGCATCCGAACATCCCACTTAGGAGGGTTTAAAGAAAAACTCAGGGCAAACAGGGGGCACCAAACCTTGGTGTGAACAGGGCAGCTCTCCACGGAGGGGAACCCAAACAGCTTTATTGCTTTTTTTTCGCTCCAAATGGCTTTTTTTTTGGTGTTTCCTTTTTTTTTTTTAAATTCCATGCTATTTTTTACAAACGGGAAATGTCAAACGGGAGCTGCAGATGAGGGCACGGCAGCGGCTCCCCCCGCTCACCCCTCGGTGCTCCCTGAGGGCTGGAAATCCCCACGTGCTTGTTTTGATTCCAAACCAGAGGAAATGCTTTTTTTTGGGGTGGAAATTCGGAGATCGATGACAAGCTGTCAAATGCCGCTTTCCTCTGCCTTTCCCGTGCCTCCCACGGAGCTGAGCTGGAATAACCCTGGCTTTAGGGTTGGGACAAAGGGATGTGGATGTTGCCAGCGGTGCTTGGRGACAGTTTGAGTGTTGGCTGCGGACCCTGGGGTCTTGTGGGGCAGCCTTTGGGGTCTTGGGGCCCCCAGACCACAGTGAAACAGTGCAGATGTGAAATTTATTGGTTTCTCCCCAAATCCGCCTGCCCCAAGGGTCCTTCATCCTGGGGGACGTTCACCCACTCCAGGGAATCTCCATTCTSGGGATGTCCACCCACCCCAAGGAACCTTCTTCCTGGGGGATGCCCTCCTACCCCGGAGAATGTCCATTTTGGGGGATGCTCACCCACCCCAAGGCACCTTTATCCTGGAGGATCCTGAGATCCCCATCCATGGAGGATCCTCCTATCTCAGGTGACCTCCATCCAGATGGACATTCACCCGCCCCAGGGAATGTCCATCCAGGTGGACGTTCACCCACCCCAAAGCACCTCCATCCCAGAGGACCCCAAGATCCTCATCCATGGAGGATCTTCCCATCTCAGGTGACCTCCATCCAGGTGGACGTTCACCCACCCCAGGGAATGTCCATCCAGGTGGACRTTCACCCACCCCAGGGAATGTCCATCCAGGTGGACGTTCACCCACCCAAGGGTATCTCCATCCTGGGGGACGTTCACCCACCCCGAGGCACCTCCATCCCGGAGGGCCCCAAGATCCTCATCCACGGAGGATCTCCCCTCCCAGGTGACCTCCACCCACCCCAGCAACCCCCGCTGACCGCGTGCCCTCCTCTTGCAGACAGCGCCTTGCTGGAGAGCTACACGGAGGGGGAGCTGCGGCAGCTGCTGTCGGCGCTGGTGGAGCGCTACCGCCGGGCCATGAGCTCGGGCGGGCGCGAGCTGCCGCTGTTCCCGCGCGCCGGCAGCCGGCGGAAGCGCGCCCGCGCCCGCCACAAACCCTGCGAGCTGCGCGAGCTCGAGGTCAGCGTCAGCGAGCTGGGCCTGGGCTACGAGTCGGACGAGACCGTCCTGTTCCGCTACTGCAGCGGCACCTGCGAGGCCGCCGTGCGCAGCTACGACCTCTCGCTCAAGTCCATGCGGAGCCGCAGAAAGATCCGGAAGGAGAAGATCCGGGCGCGGCCCTGCTGCAGGCCGCTGGCCTACGACGACGACGTGTCCTTCCTGGACGCCTACAACCACTACTACACCGTCAACGAGCTGTCGGCCAAGGAGTGCGGCTGCGTGTGACGGGGACACCCCGCGACGAGGGGCCGGAGCGGCCGGAGGAGGAGAGACTGAGCCGCCGGCCGTCCCTCGGAGTCGCCGTCCCGCCGGACTAGAGACGTGGCCGGGGCCGCGGAGGAGGTTGTTGGGGCGGTGACGGCCGCTCGTGGCTCTTGTCCCCTCCGGGGGTGGCCCGGGAGGGGTCCCTGAGGCGACGCTGCGTGTGCGACGAGCACGGGGCGTGGCCGGTGTCCGGTGTCACACGTGTCACGGGTGTCACACGGGTCACAGGTCGTGTTACCCACGCGGGGGGTGGTGCAGGGCAGGTGTCTCTGGCATGGGGGGACCCGCGCGTGCCGGGGGCTCCGTGTCAGGGTGTGGCACGTGGGTGTGGCACACGGGATGTGGCACACGCTGGGGTGTGATGGAGCGCGGGGGGTGTTGTGAGCGGTGCCGGTGCTCCGTGGGACTGGACAGGGTGTGCTGCACACTCAGGGCGTGTTTTGGGGTGTGCAGCACACTCAGGATGTGTTTTGGGGTGTGCTGCACACTCATGATGTGTTTTGGAGTGTGCAGCACACTCAGGGTGTGTTTTGGGGTGTGCTGCACACTCGGGGTGTGTTTTGGGGTGTGTTACAGGTTCGGGGTGTATCAGGCAGCTGCAGGTGCCCCGTGCTGCCCCAGGGTGGGAGTTGAGTTCTGCTCTCTGTAGCTTTGGGGCTTTCCCAGGGTTTTGCGACCACCCTGCACAGCTGAGGGGGACTCAACCCCCCCAGATCCCCGTGTTTGGGGGCCTAGAAGCACCGGCAGTGGTTTGAGCGAGGCTCTGACTCCCTCTGGCTCGTGCCCCTTTTGCCATCGTCTCGTTCCCGCAGCCCTGGAGCTTTTCTCCTTAAAACTCGGGATAATCTGGAGTAACTGGATTAACCTCCCGTGCCCCTGCCACGGGCAGCTGGGCTGGAGCCCGGCCACCGCCAGGGAGGTGACAGAACCTCCCCGGGCCACCAGCACAGCCTCAGCCCTCGGCGGCGTGGGCAGGAGCATCCCCAGTTTGGCGTCTCCCAAAATCCCCCCGGCTCTCCCGGGAGTATCCCCCATCCCCTCGGCGGGGCYGGGATCCAGCGGGAGAGGGGACTGGGGCCTGGGTTTGGCTCCGCTCGCATTTACAGCAGTGTCACTCCTGTTTACTCTGCGGGGAAATAAATGAGCCCGCAGACTCGCACATTCCCTGGGCAGGCTCGATTTGTTGCCTGGGATTGATGGGTTTTCTCCCCTTGGCTCCCTTCCCAGAAAAAGCAAATCATAAACAGAAGGAGAATATTGGTGTCATGTCCTGGGCATTAACCAACGTGAGGGAAAACACTCCGTGTGCCACCCCCCCCGGCGTCCGGCTCCCCGCTCCGGTGGAACGGGGGGGAAAATCCCAGTGTGCCTTCATCCCGAGGAGAAAGAGGAGGAGGAGGAGGGCTGGCATTTGGGATCCCAGCAGCCGAGGGAGGGTGCTGCAGGGTTTGGGGGAGCAGGTTGGCACCCCCTGGAATGGGATGGGATGGGGAACAGCATCTCCAGTGTGTGACCGGCCGCATTCCCGACCTCCGCAAAGGGCCGGGCTGGTGGGATTTTTTTTTCCTTGCTTTTCATCCAAACGCTGCTCTTGGCTGAGCGGAGCCAGGATGTAGTGGAGGAATATAAACACCATCCTTCAGCGGGGCTGGTGTCCCGGGAAGGCAGCCTGGACTCTGTAACACGGAGTTTTCCCTGCCCYTTGGGGAAGGGAGGAGGCAGCCGTGGGTGAAACCTGCACGCGGGGGAATGGGAGCTGAGACCGGATAAACTCCACGCTGCAGGTGCAGCTCCCGAGCCGAGGTGTGAGTTTGCAGCCCTGGTTTCGGCTGGAAATGGGAAAAGTGGCCCAAAATAATCAGCTGGAGGATGGGAATGGCAGATGGGCAGCGGGAGCCGCGCCGGGCTCGCGGCGGATAAGCGGCTCACTCCGGTTTAAAAGAAAAAAGCACCCAAATCTAATAATAATAACAATAATAACAATAATAATAACTGTCCTCTCAAGGGCTTGGGTGCTTTCCAGGTCTCGCTGCTGTAAAACTAAAATTAGTTTTGTTGCAGAAGCCTCCAGTAAAAAAAAAAAAAAATGGAAGCAGAGCAATAAAGGCAGGGAAGGTGTTGTGGAAGCAGTGCAGGACCTGGCGCCGGGGAGGAGGATTTGGAGCAGGAGCTGCCTCTGCTCACAGGGAAATGTTGGAGTGTTTGCACCCTGGTTTGGGACGKTTTTTGGGCAGAATCCAGGGATTTAGGGTGCCTTGATTGGCCCAAGGGACCCTCCTCTCGCCAGGGCGGTGGTGGGAGCATCAGGAAGATGAGGGGACAGGGGAGCAGCGGGGTGGGGGCTCAGGCTGGGACATCCCCCAGCTGCCAAACCTCCCATTCCCAGTGCAAATCCAGCTTGGAACCCCCAAAACCATAAAGAAAACCTGACTCAGTGCAGTGGTGTGTTAAAGCCAGCAGGAATAGCTCCAATCCATCATTTTTTGCTCTTTTTTTTTTTAATTTCCCCCKGCTGGCAGTGGAGCTCCAGCCCATGTGGAAGTGACGTTCCCCATCTGCCCCACGCTGCTCCTGCTGGTTTTTTTTTGGGAGCAGCTGGGATTTGCAGCCACAAAACTCCCTGATGGGACGAGCTGGGGCATCTGATGGATGGATTCTGCTTCCATGTCTTCTTCAAGGCTCCTCCTCCGCGTGGAGCTGCTCCAGCTTTCCCGGTGCCATCCCGCGTCGCTCCGCTGCCACCCGGCCCTGGAAATGTGGTTCCAATCGAAAGGCTGAGGTTTCCCTAATGCTTTCCATTTCTCCAGCCCTCTCTGCTGTAATAGGAGCTGGAGCTGTCCGGAAGAATGTCTACAATGCAAAAAAAATGGAAAATTCCCTGCTCAAAGCCACAGCAGAATCTCATCTGGCTCCTTCCCCATCATCCCATGTGCTGGTTAATATCGATATTAATATTAATAATAATAACCAGTGTGCAGCAGCTGTTGAGGGGATTTTGGGGTTGGGTTTTTGCCTGTCTGGTGCTGGGTTTGGAAAACCAGGAGGTTTGGAAACACGAGCAGAGGTTTAAAATTATCCCAGTGGTGGTGACAGCACAAAATAGGAGGGTTGTGTTCTCCCAGCCCTGCCACGGTGAGTTATGGGATGTTCCAGGGGGTTTTCCATACACAGCTCTGCTGTGTTTGGGTGAGGATGTGCCACGGCTCCGGATCAGATCCACACATCCCAAAATCCCCCATTTGCTCCCAGGGTCTCGCTCCCAATTTGGGATCCCCGGGGGGGGAAGGGGGTCCAACATCGTTGTTTCCATGCGATGAAAGCACTCGCAGAGGGAATGTTCTGTGTTTAAGCAGCTCCAGAACCCTGCTGGGGAGACATTATTTTCCCAATTTATCAAGACAAATGGTGTTTTGGTGGGATTCAGAGGCTCAGCTCCCTTCCCGTTGTAAATTGGGAATGGGGCTGCCACGTGTTCTCCTTCTGGGCTAAACAAAGCGCGGCCTCGAAGAGGAGGCCCAAGAGGAGGGGGGAGAAAAGGGGAAAAGGGGGGAAAAGGAAGAAACACAAGGAAAAAGGGGGGAGAAAAAAGAAAACAGGGGAAAGGAAGAAAAGGGAAAAAAGATAAAGGAGATAAAAGGAAAAAGGGGAAAAAGGAAAAAAGGGAGGGAAGGGAAAAAATAAAATGAAAAGAAGGAAAAGGGGGAAAGAAGACCAGGTAAAAAGGGAAACAGATATAAAGGGAAAGAGGAAAAAAGAGGAAAAGGGCAAAAAGGAAAAATAATAAAGGAAAAAAGGGGAAAAGGGAAAAAAGAAAATAAAAATAAAATAAGGGAAAATGGGAGAAAGGAAAAAGGGAAAAAGGAAAAATATAAAAAGGGAAAAAGGGGAAAAGAAAAAGAGAAAAAGATAAGAAAGGGGAGAGAGGAAAAAGGAAATGAAAAGGGGGAAAAGGAAAAAAGGGGAAACAAGGGGAAAGGGAAAAAGGAAAAAAAGGGAAAAAAGAAAAAAAAAGGTAGAAAAAGGGGGAAAAGGGACAAAAGGATTCCTGTTCCAGCGTCGCCGGCGGGAGCGGGGCGGGAGCGCTCGGCCCAGCCCCGGCTCCGCTTGGCACCGTCCCCACTATCCTGGTCCCTTCCGGAATCGCCGGGCCCGAGCCCGGCTGCACAAGTGGATGCAATGCATCTGTATTTTGGATACTGCTATTTATTGGAAGTAACTTATGTTATTTATTCAGATCCCAAAGCGCCGCCTCCCGAACGCCTCCCGCGCTCGCTCGCTCCCTTTTTTATGTTATTTATTGACCCAGACGGTGCCAAGTGCAGTTTACATTTATTACATTTGTACCATTTATCCTGAACCTTGGGGAGGGGGGRGGAAATCATAATAATAATAAAAAAAAGCCGTTTGATATTATTTTTTTTAAACAAACCTGAACTCGGGTGTGATCTGTTCCATCCTCGCGGCAAAGTGGGAATAAAAAGGAGCATTTTGTGGATTTCTCATTTTTCACAATGCCTGAGTGATGTTCGTTCCCCACCGTGGGATGGGGATGGCCAAGGAAAAGGGGATTTGGGGGTTTTTTGGGGAAAGACACGGAAATAAGCAGCTTTGTCCCTTCTGGGAAAGGAGCTTCCAGTTGGGTTCRCTCAAAGATGTGTCAGTTTTGGAGAAATCTCATGAAAGGGGAAAGGGAAGGGGAAGGGGAAAGGGGAAGGGGAAGAGGGAAAGGGAAAATTCCCTGTTCTTTAACACCATCACTTCCAGCCCAGTCTGTCCAAAAAAACAGAATTTATTTTGATTTTCACTCCAAAACAGGTTCAAACTTTGCACCGGAACACGAGGAACAACAGGAGGGGGACAGAGAAAAAAAAAGAAAAAAGAATAAAAGGTTTAGAGTACTTTTTTTGGGGAATGGAAAAAAAGGTCTGTTTATATTCCCCCCTCATGCCACCCAGAGGCCTGACAGCCACGGCCGAGTCAAACATTCCCACTCTGTAAATATTTTAGGAAGAATCTTTGGAGAGCCATAAATCTCCCCGGGGGCGCGTGCACGTCGTGTGCGCGCTCCAGAAACCCGAGGAAAACCCAAATCCCGCTGCCAGCCCGTCCCTAATGAAATCAATAAATATGAAAAATGGACAAAGTGAAGTTGAATGACCTGCAGGGCTGGGATCAGGGATGGGTTTGGGTGGAATTTCTCGGAGATGAGGTGTATGTTGTCAGCTTCCATAGGGTAAGTGGCAAATTTTTTGCTGCTTTAAGTAAAGCAGTTTCATCGAAGCCCCAGCTTTAAATTCCCGGCTCCCAGATGATGTTCAGTGTTCCTTTGGTCATTTTGCAATGGAAAAAGGAACGAGGCAGGAAATGGGATGCTCAGAGTGTTGAACCCCAGTGTTGGAGCTTCTCAAAGTGACTTCCCGGTAAGAAAAATCAGGGGAAAATAAACCCAGCCTGACATCCAACTAGAAAACATGGAATAAAAGTGAGGATGAGTGTGGAGCTTATGAGTCTCAGAAAAACCCAACCCCAAACCATCTGGGTGYGATTTCTCTCCCAATATTTGATAGGATGACCAAAACCGTGGAGTCCAGGGACAATATTTGTTGCCTCAGCGGCTGCTGGGGTTTGGACAAGGGAAGGAGGGACCTCTGTGGTGCTCGTTTCCTATTCCCCCTCCCAGATTTATTGGAGCAAACAAGGAGAAAACAATYGCATCCCTGTGCGCGCTGCTGGACTGGGAGCTGATTCCCTCATGGAAACCYCCTGGGGTCAGGACAGACCTTTAAAGAGCTCAGCTCAGGGATCAGCACTCGGGAAAAYAGTGTCCAGCGGGATTAAGGGGGAGATGGGGAGGATGTCCTGAGGCAGAGCAAGGGGCAGGGTGGGGCTGTGGGACTGGGAGAGAGGAGTGRGACCAGGACAGAGGAGCAGGGCCAGCTCCGCCTGCAGCCTGGCAGTGCCATCCCTTTCAAGGACAGCACAAAGTCCTTGGGACAGGTTTGTGATGGGAATTGCTGTTTCACCTTCCCCTCGTGGCCGCTCTGTCTCTCCAGCCTCTGGAGCTGCTCCAGAGCCGTCCACAGGGACTGACGGCGAACTTTTCCAAGACCAGCCAAACAAGTTGTTCTGGGAACAACCAGAGCAGACAAACCCACCCCAATCGCCTCTTCCATTTTCCAGCAAGACAAAGACACAAACACCCCATGATTTCCTTGTCCTCATTGGCCTCAACGCTCCTCTTGCCCCTCTGTTCTGTTCTCATCCCGACCATCCCATGAAATTGCAGGCGGGACAAAGCTCCTCCAGAGCTTCTCGGTGATGTAGTCCCAGTGCTGCAAGTTCTCGAAGGCCAGGTAGAAGCTGCACCGGGAGATGGTGGGAAGGAGCTGGTCCCGGGGCAGCGGGATGTGGTTCTTCCCGTAGACGTCCACAGGGATGTGTTTGCTCAGCTCCTGGTAGTACCGGACCCGGCGGGATTCCTCCTGCCAGTTGCTGACCACCCAGGCCACCAGTTCGGACTCGCGTGGGACGGTCAGGGGCTGGGGCTGCTCCAGGGGCACAGAGACGTCCGAGTCCCACCAGTAGGACATGGTCAGGTTGAAGAGGTTGTCCATGGCGCTCASGTTTGAGGAGTGGCTCAGAGACTCCATGTTGAGCCAGATCCAGGGCTGGGCCAGGAGCCAGGGCAGCTGGGCCAGGCGCTCCCAGTCCCCACACACATCCCGGTGGTGCAGGATCACGGCGTCCGCCTGGCGCCAGCGGCCGCGGTCGGTGGTGAAGCGGCAGCGACAGCCCGGGCAGCCGGGCAGCTCCGGGCACTCGGTGAAGTTGAAGTGGGACCCAAAGGGCCACGTCCAGAGCAGGATGGTCAGGCTGCGGCCACCCCCGGGCGGGGCGCTGGCATTCCCGGGTCTTTGGGGTGTCTGGGCGGAGGGACCGGAGTAGCRGCGCTCTGGCTCTGGATTCCTGAAGGGACGGAGGGAAACGAAGAGGCAGGAGCTGAAGATGATGCTGAAGAGGAGGATGTCGAGGAGCTTCTGGAAGGAAATCTTCCATCCCTCCCTGGGCTCCATGGGCGGACCTGCAAACAGCACCGGGAGAGGAGGAGGAGGATGGATGGATGCCCAGGAACCCCAGGGAGGGCGGGAAGGGGCCCTGGGGTCACGGCTCGGCAGGGAGGGACAACGGGRGGCCCTGGGTGACATCGACGTGCCAAAGGGACAGTCCCTCTGGAGCGCTGGAGCTGGCACTCGGATACACCAGATTCCCCCAGACCCAGACCCTGCTGCCCGTTCCCGCCAGGCCCCTTGTGGTCCTGGATGTTCCCGCTCCGACGGGACAGGCTGGTGCTCCCAGGCCTGGGTCTGGCTGCCTGTTCCACTGGGATTGGCTGCCAGGGGCAGCCGCGGCTTCTGGTTCTCCTGAAAGGAAACTGGGCCTGGAAGGCCTTGGCCTATGGGGGCCGCCATCTTGGTTTGGCTGCCATCTTGGTTTGGCTGCCATCTTGTCTTGGCCGCCATTTTGGTTTGGCCACCATAAATATATATCTATATATATATAYACACACACACTATATAAATATATAATTCATAAATATATTCTATATAAATATATATACTGTATAACTTTAAATATTTATACTGTATAAATATAAGTACTATACTATACATATATAAATATTCTACTATGTATGCTATATATACATATAAAATATATCTAAAATATAAATGTATATATTTATATACACATAAAATACCACATACAGGGTATATAAATTTTATATGTATAATTTTACATATGTGTATTTCTGTATATATTTCATTTATATACATATAAAATACTGCACATAGTACATAAATTTTATATTTGCAGTTTTATATATGTGCATATATTTTRTGCATACACGTATATATACATATGTGTATTTTATACACATATATATGTGCATATGTTTACATGTGTGTTTTTCTATTTAATTTATATACACATATAAAAATATGTATATATGAAAAATATACATAAATATACACATATACATATAAAAATATACACACACATATATAAAAATATACACATGTACATATATAAGTATACATATATACACATGTAATACATGTATATGCAATACATACACATCCCTGGAGGCGTCCAAGGAATGCCTGGACGTGGCACTCAGTTCTCTGGGCTGGTGACAAGGTGGGAATAGGGCACAGCTTGGACTCGATGGTCTTGGAGGGCTTTTCCATCCTCACTGATTCTGGGATTCTCTGAGCAGGTGGACAGGTGAGACCATTGACCTTCCAAGAGGTCACCAATCCACAAGGATGGATTTACAAACACACTGGATTCAYGGACATCCCTAAATAAACAGGCCAGAGACTCCTTGCTGTCCCAGAAGTGACCCAGCCTGGCTCCCATCCCACTGCTCCTCACTCCACTGCAGCATCCAGGATTTTGCTGGGAATAGTCTCTGCCTGGGCTCTCCTTGGGCCATGTCCAGGTGGTGTTTGGAGGGCACTGTTTGGCACAGTCGGATGAGAATGGGAAAGTGTTTAGACCCTTGTCACCCTTGTCCTGGCTCTGTTTAATTCCCCACTGCACAGGAAGAATGGGAAGAAAATCCATAGCCCAGGGCTGCAGTAAATCCATAGCCCAGGGCTACAGGATTTATCTAATCAGTGATCCTGTCCCAAAAAAGGCAGACTCCAAAGGAACAGGGAACATGGCTCACGGCCCCATAGATCCCTGCTGGTATCAAGTAGTCTAATCTTTGCATTAAAATTAACTGAAAAAAAGGTCTCTCTGTTCTTCCAATTCCTTTAAAAAGCTTCTGCAGAGCCTACCCGGGAATAACACTCCCTTTCCCTGCTCCAGTCGCTTTGGGAAGGGCCAAGCAGTGGGAGGAATGCCGAATTCCTTTGTGAAGACTCACCAGGGAGCTCTGCCTGGACACTCACAGCTGTGGTCTCCGAYTGCTCCCTGCTCAGCTCCTCAGAATGTTTTGCTGAGGCTTTCCAAGAACAAAGATGTTTTGGGAGATGATCATCGATAAGCAAATCCCGGCGTGGATCCAGCAGGAGTCCTGAACGTGCAGCTGAGCTCCAGTGGGTAGGATTGCGTAGGGCTTGTCCCAGTAGGAYGGCTGGTGGTGCTGCCCCTCATCACCCTGCAGAGATGAAATAAATGTTAATAGGAGCTCTCACCCTGCTAAATTCCATGTGTGGGTTTCCAGCATCAGGGAAGGGGATCAGGGAGAAGGGAGGGGCCCAACCCCACAACACCAACAGGTCCCAAATCCTGACAGAGTTGTTTGTGCCTCGTCGTCCACCCACATGCCCTGSTTGGCATCCAGAGATGGGTTCCTGGTCTCCCAGGCTCACGGCACAGCAGGTCAGAAAGATGAAGCCATTAAGAACAAATTCATCAATGCCTGATCCAGAGCCCTGTGATGTCAGCAGGGAAACTGGGATGGGATCCTGGGGCTGGCAATTGGCCCTGAGCACCAGCAATCCCCCAAAATCTGCATCTCCTCAGGCTCCTGGAGTGGCCTCATCCCCACTGCCCCTTCCAACACTGTCCTATGGGTTTGCTCTGTCTTTATTACATCCCAGATTCTGCGCATTTTCCGGAATGTCAGCTCCTCACGGAGCTCTCCTGGGGAGAAATCAAGCCATTTTCTGTGAATCCGAGAGGCTGTGTGACCCCAGCATGCCCAAGTCCATCTATAAATTCAACAAAAAGCTGCATTCCCTAAGACAATGAACTCTCCCTTCCCTGACCCAGTAAGAGCGCAACACTGCTCCCCTTGGCTGTCCCTGTCCTGCCCATTCCTTGAAATCATCAAGCGCCTTTCCCAGGTCCAGAGCCAAGATCCCGCATTTCCCAGGATTTAGTAATCGGTGTCAGGGTTGGGTTGCAGCAACTGCAAAAGGCAACACCTCCCAAATCCATCCTGGGCCTGGAAAAGGACATCACCCACGGAGGGACGGCTAAAACACTCCAACCAGGAGGGATCCAGGTGGGTCGGGGAGCTTCTGTTTGGCTTTCAAATCCAGCAGGGAAGGCTCTCAGCTGAATTTTCCTCCTCTGAACAACTTCAGCACCTACTGCTCTCACCCCATGGCATGAAGAACGTGCTGGATCACCCAGCCACGAGCGTGAAGGGCAAACCAGGGGCATTCCAGAGGCAGCTCCAGTGCTCTCCACCGCCCTCCCATCGCCCCCAGCCTCCACTTCCACCCAGGAGATAGATAAAATATTCCCTGCTAATGGCTTTCCATATAAATATGAGGACCTGCCCTCTCCATCAGTGCACTGACCCCTCTCCGGGGTCACAGGAAAGCTGTGGGAGGTCCCCAGGTTTTCCAAAGGAGAACCTTTCCCTGCGCGGACACCCAAGGGCTGAGGACACTGATGGATGGGCCCAGGAGGGGCTGCTGGAGGGGAGCAGCGCTGGGGAGGGATTACCAGGAGATTCAGCAGCTCAGGTGGATTAAGGGTGATTTGTCAGTTGTCTGCTGTGGGTCTCCACCAAAAAACCCCAACCAAAATATGGCCGAGGGCTGAAAAACACTCATCATGGGGGCAGGAGGCAAACCCACAGTTGGCCTTGAGGTCTGATGAGCTGGGGCTCCGCTGTGGGGCTGGTGGGCGTGAGGAGGGGCTGAGGCAGAGGTTCCCTCCAGCAGCCACTAAAAACACACAGTGGCCACCTCGCTTCCCCGCTCCAGGGAATGTCCTGAGCTGGAAGTGACCCACGAGGACCATCCATTCCAGCTCCTGTCCCAACAACCCCACGCTGTGATTCCATCTGCCCCCACGGATGTGACCCCAGCTCCCGGCCCAAGCCGGCCCCGTTTCCCCGCTCCCTCCGCGCGGCCGCGCTCGGATCCATGGGCTCAGCTGGATCCCATCCCCGTGCTTCCAGCAGCCGCCCCCGATGAGCTCCAGATGGGGGGTGGGCGTGCAGGGGCTGCTCCGGGGGGAAGGAGGAGGCAGCCGAGGCTGCTGCCGCTTTTATCTCCCTGGCTTTGTTTACGGGCAGGGAATTAGCGTGGGGCTGCCAAGGATTTACTCCGGCCAGGGCACCTCTCCAGGAACACTTTTACTGCTGGCACGTGGAGCCCCTGCCAGCAGCTCCCCACCGCCACCAGCCCTGGCTGCGGAGTCCCAGGAGTGGCCACTGGTTCCCGGGGAAGCTCCAGCCCGTCCCAGGGTCTCCCAGTGGGTGGCCAAGCAGCAGCAGGAGCGCCTGCAGGGAGAGCAGGGCCTGCTCTGGTCAAACATCTTCCCACAGGTTCATCCTGCTCGGGAACAGAGGGTCTAGCTGGCCCTGGGGTACCCTAAAGGCTCTGAGTCCCATCCCGACTGGAGTCATCCCATCCTGCCCTGGAATCCTCTCTGGGTGAGGGTGAGGAGGCCCTGGCACAGGTTGCCCAGGGAAGCTGTGGCTGCCCCATCCCTGGAAGTGTCCAAGGCCAGGTTGGAGATCAGAAGGCTCTGGGAAGACCTTAGGGCCCCTTCCAGTGCTTAAAGGGGCTCCAAGAGAGCTGGAGAGGGACTTTGGAGTGTTTTCCCTCACAGCCCTGCTGATGGATAATTGGATTGAGAGCAGCCAGCATCTGCTCGAGGTTATTTATTGCTTTTAGGAGTTGAGCTTTATTGGGAATTATTTTTGTCTTATCTTATTTTTGGTGCCTGTGTTGGGTCTGAGCTATGGAAACATCCTGGATGCAGCAGCATCCCCTCTGTGAGGCATCGAGTGTTTGCCAGGCAAAGGCAGCCCCGGGTTGGGCTTTGGCAGGAGCCTCCCTGCTCCAGGGCTCAGAGAGCATCCTCCTGCTCTTCCCGGGCTGGACCACGGAGATCTTTGCCAGGGTCACCGTTTGTCAAGGGCCTGGAGGGACAGGACACAGGGAATGGCTTCCCACTGCCAGAGGGCAGGGATAGATGGGATGTTGGGAAGGAGTTGTTCTCTCTGAGGGTGGTGAGGAGATGGGATGGAATTCCCAGAGAAGCTGTGGCTGCCTCATCCCTGGAAGTGTTGGATGGAACTTGGAGAAACCTGGGATAGTGGAAGGTGTCCYTGCCCATAGGATGTGCCAGGGACACCTCCATGTCACCTCCCAGTGCACRGAAACACCCTCTGGGCCCATCCTCCTCACCGAGCCATTTTTCCCTTACTTCATCAACCCAAACATTGAGGATTTTTTCCCCTTCAATTCCGCTCTGAGCCCTTTTCCACAGGGCTGCARCAGCAGGGCTGGGATTGAGCCGGGCCAGGAGCTCCCCCTTTCCCAGGAGAGCAGGCCAATTTTTTTTTTTTACTCACTCTTATTTACTGCACCTCTGCCAAGAAGGTGCTCAGTGTTTTACAAACCCCACCAGAGTCCGTCTGCCCGGAGATTTGATTCAGGGCAGCTCCTTGCACGGGCTGGCACAACCCCAAACTTTCCCGATCTGTTTGGAAAGGGATTCAGCAGAAATGAGAGCAGCAATGGGAGCCTGGTCTAGTGGAARGTGTCCCTGCCCATGCAACGAGATGAGCTTTAAAGTCCCGTCCAACCCAACCCATTCCATGATTTTATGATTCTGGCTCTATCGATGACTTACTGTAGCTGGTGGTGCCTCAGCCTGCCCTGCACCATTCCTGGGAAGAGCTCATGGCAGTGCCAGACCACCTCCTACACATCCACCCATGGGGCTCGGGGGCTGCACCGAGGCAGAGCTGAAAGAACAAAAACTCCTTGGAAGTGGGGGAGATGCATTTTGAGCTCGTCAGCTGCACTCGCTCAGAACCAGCCACAACCTCCCTGCACAYGTGGTGGGGCTTTAATGACCCCCCCCTCCCCCCGGGACCCTCCTCCAGCCTAATTCACACCAGCGAGGGGCGTTTGGAGCTCTGCCCCCGCCAGCTCCCGCCTGACGTCAGCCGAGYGAGGGCCCCGGCGCTGGTCCCGCTGCTCCTTCGCTCCCCAAATGGGGTCAAGATGCTTCTCCTGCTGCCTCCCCCGCTGCTGGGCACGGGCTGTGCCTCCCCAAGGTCGAGTTTGGCTGGGGTGGAAAGATCTGGGGGACTTGGAGCAGAGTGCAGCGCATGATGTGTCCCATTTCCCGCTTTTCCCCCCACCAGAAAATGTCAAAGAGAGAATAGGTTCAAACAGTCCTGTCCTCACACTGTGCTGTTGTTTGGGGTTTTCTCTTCCAGTTAGGGGATGCAGCTACTCTGCAAAATGTGTCATGGACAGGGAAGTTGTTTTACCCTTTAAAAATGCCTTCAAGGCCAGGTTGGATGGAGCTCAGAGCAGCCTGGGATAGTGAAAGTTGTCCCTGCCCGTGGCAGGGGGTGGAATGAGATGAAATTTAAGATCCCTCCCCAGCCATTCTGTAATTCTGTGGTTCAATGGCCACGTCTACAGTGAGGATAAAACAACATCCCGAGCTCTGCAGGCTGCAGGAACCTCCATGAGTCACCTCAGCGCCGAATTCCTCCCCCAAAAACCAAAGGACCGTCAGCCGCATCCCGCTCACCCTGAATCCGTCAGCTGGCTTCTCCGGTAACGCTCTCCCTCCTGTGTCATCAGGAAGGAATTTGGGCTCCGTTTGATAATCAGAGAGGAATCGGAGCAGCAGTGAAACCCTCTGACCACAAAGATTTCGGCGGGGCTTTCAAGCCTCCCTCGCTCGTGTGGACGCTGTCCAAGGACCTGCTCCTTCCCGGGCATCCCCGGCCCCACTCACAAATCAAAGCATTCCTGGTTTCCTCTCCRCGTCCACGAACGCTCACAGAGGTTTCTTCTTTGAAAAATTTAAGCTGGGCAATTGTTCAAAAATGTTAAAATTACCTGCTCCTTTTTTTCTCTAATGACAGCCCGTGGAGGCGTAATTTAACCCAGACCTGGAGACGTCTGGTTTCAGGTTCAAAAGTCCCCCAAGCTGCACTTCATCCAGCAGCAGCCATGAAAATTCAACTTGCCCCGTGTTAATTTTTGGTTCCTCTCATTGATGGAGCCACGGAAGATCCCAGCCCCGTGGGTCCAGCTTTGTGTTCTCCCAACTTCACGTCCTCAGCGCGAGGTTTAATCTGTTCCGTGTTTAATCTGTTTTCTGAAACAAGATCCCAGGAAATCATAGAATCACAGGATCGTTAGGGTTGGAAAAGACCTTGAGTCCAACCATCAACTGCCATGTTCACCACTAAGCTGTGTCCCCAAGTGCCACATCCAGGGTTTTTGAACATTTCCAGGGATGGCGACTCCACCACAGCCATGGGCAGTTCCATGGCTTTACAACCCTTTCCATGGAGAAACTGGAAGAAGGATGCAGGGAGCAATAAACCCTTCTGGTTCCCAGTGTCCTGCATGGCAGTGGCAGAAGGGAACCACTTTCCACTGGAGTGGGGCCCTACAGACAATCCCTGATCCCGRGACTGGGAATTCCGGCCCTTGGCCACGGCCGGCCCTGCATGGAACGCCTCAGATCCATGTCCAGCACAGCAGGAAAACCCTCCAGGGGGAGATTTCACACCATCCTACTGTTTTGGATTAGACCCCAGCTGCCTCCTGAGCTGTTTAAATTCATGGATTTGAGAAGGGAACTTTCCACSCCGGCAGGGGCTGGAGGGACCGAGCCGAGCGCTCCGTGTTCAACGCCTCCCCAAAAACAGCCAAGGGCCCATTCCAGACCTGATTCCAGGTCTGATTCCAGCCAGCATCAATCAGGAAACKACTCTAGTTATCAACTTCCCTTTGCTTTATTCTCCTTTGCATTCTGGGGTGGAAAACMATCCCAAACCTGCATTCACGTGCCAGCTCCCCAGGATCTGAGCCTTTGCAATTTGCTCTGCCAGAGTTTCCTGGAAGATTTTTCTGCCTCTCGGCAGGGAAATCCATCAGGAATTAAGCAGGAAAAACTCCCAGGATTGTCAGCCCAAGATCCAAAATTCCCAAAGTCCACCTGCACCACCCCCGTGGGCTCCCACAGCAGCACCTTCTCCCAGCAGGTTTTGGGCAGGAAAATGAACTTTGAACACAGCTCAGTTGTCTGAAGGGGGAAAATCCCAGGGAGAGGAGGATGTGGAGAGGCCAAGAATGTAGCTCCAAAACAGGATTAGACTTTTCTGGGGATGTCAGGAAGGGCTAAAGCCTGTACAATTAATGATCATCCTCCTGGCTGGGATAGGAACTGGGGGCTGTAGGACTCCCAGAAATATTGCTGGATACAAGAGCATCACCATCATCATCATCATCATGGAATCTCCTGAGCTGGAAGGGATCCAGAGGGATCCACGTGGCACTTCATGGTGAGTGGGCGTGGGGACACTCGGTCACAGGCTGGACTGGATGATTTTCCAACCTTCCTGATCCTGTGCAGGGAATATCCACCCCGGGTGCCAAATCTGCAGCCTGGGCACCTCGAATTTTCAAAGCAAAGAGACAAATGGGCCGCCACGCCCAGGTGATTTATTCCAGTGGTTTCCTGGGAATTCTCATCGTTTCTACTCAGTCATTACTCACTCCCTACCTGTGAC
The DNA here is from genome assembly GCA_018881555.1 of Amblyornis subalaris. Classification (NCBI taxonomy): domain Eukaryota; kingdom Metazoa; phylum Chordata; class Aves; order Passeriformes; family Ptilonorhynchidae; genus Amblyornis; species Amblyornis subalaris. The sequence continues at coordinate 724,130 of JACAXG010000155.1, forward strand.
ACTTCCGTGGGGAGTGGAGCAACGTCCCCACCACCCATCCCCGACGCTGAGGGAGCACATCCAGACCCACAGGCAGCTCCATGTGGGTGCCACAGCTCCAGCAGCCAGCCCRAGCCCTAAGTGCTTCCAGGTGGGAGAATCCCGGCTGCTGCTGGGCCAGGAATGGGAGCCAGAGTCTCCCTGCGAGCAGATGTCCCAGAGGGAACATTACAGCCTTCAGTTCCCCCATTAAAGAYGTGTTGGAAGGGGTTTGATGAGTGGGTTTGACAGAGGGAAGAAAACCCCGCAGGTCCTGGCAGCGGCGAGGATTTACGAGCCGGGGCTTCGCTTCGGGTCGCTCTGCCTGAGCCTGGTATGTGGGAAAGGAGCAACAAAAACCCCCCCCAAACAAGGAGGGATGGTGTCTGCATTCCTGCTGCTTGAATCAGACGCCTTTCCCGGCAGATCCAGGCCYTCCCCAGCTCCAGGGACTCGGGGAAGGTGCAGCAGTGGATGCGCCGAGCGGGTCATCCCTGACATCCTGCAGAGCCACACCCCAGAGCAGCTCCACTCGCCCTCCCCTCTTCCTCAGGGGTGGAATTTCTTCCCCATCGCTTGTGAGCAGTTCTTAGGGACGTGGTGGAAGTTTTCTCCCAGTTTGCTAAAGGGCAGGATCTTTCCAACCCTTTGCCTTCTTCCCGATCCAGCGTGAAGGGAGGCCTGGGATGAAGCCAGCCAGGTGCCTGCCTCAGGTACCCCCAGCTCCCTCCCCTTCATCTCCCTGGAAAAGCATCCCCTGGGGCTGGGAAATGAGGGAAGACCAACCCCCCAGCCGTGTGTCTTCCTGCAGGGTGGGAACAGGATCCAGGAACGCCTCCGGACACGCCGATCCCTCACCAGGGATTTGGGATCATGACTGTTTATCTCCTCGGAAGGGAATGGGACACACGTGGCCACCAAACCCCCGCGTGGGCTCCGAGGGAGCTGGCCYGGGGCTGAGCATCTCCTGCTCTCCCTCCTCTCCCTCCTCACCTGCTCCAGGCCACAACTCCCAATTCCCGGCGCTCCCACCTGGTTCCTCGCTCCCTGCCTAACACAGCCGTGTCTGGTGTTCCTCTTCCAGGCAGTATAAAAAAATGAAAGGAGAAAAATTATAAGTTATTTCAAAGCCCTTCGCTTCAAAAACATCCAGCCCAAATTTAGGCACCGCAGCCATAAACGTTCCTTTTATTGCACGCACAAAATTACCCTCTGCAATGTGATTCCTCTCAATTTATGGTTCTCCCCGAGCTATTAATTCAGCCCAGCTCTTTTCTTCYCCTTTTTTTTTTTTTTTTTTTYACTTCCCCCCTACTTTAAGTCAAATAATTCATAAATAYTTCGCTCTGGAGTGTGCTTTATGAGCATTATTATGGTCGCCTGAATGTGGAAATGCCTGTGAAGTTATTACGAGAGTTTTAATACAGCACAGACTCCCCAGAGGGGCAGAACAACTCCACCACGCTCTGGAGGGAAAAGCCCTCTCGTGAGGCTCTTTATTTGCCCAAATAATTYGGATTCTGCAGCCCAGATATCCCTGAATCCAGTCAATCACAACCCCTGGGCTGGATTTTAGTTTTGCCACGGCTGGCCAGAGCGAGATGGGGGTCAGGTCTGCAGGTCTCCGTGAGATTTTCAGACTCAAACCCAGAAAAAGAAGACTGAAAAAAATATTTAAAAAATAAAAAATGGTCAGGGCAGCACCAGCAGGGCCATTGGATGGTTGCACTCGATGGTCTTAGAGGTCTTTTCCCACCTGGTTCTATGATAAAATGTGTGGAAGAGCAGGTAACTGAATTCCTTGGAGTTCCCAGGTGTGAAGGAGGCCTGGAAAAGCTGGATTACCCCGGTCAGAAAGCAAACACAATTTTTCTGTCATCCTTGCACTCATCACTCGCTGTGAAAGCCAGAAATGCAGTCATGGGGGTGAAAGTCAGAGCTGGAAACCAACGGTTTATTTTAGGGCAAGAGAAAATGTGACAGGTCTGAGACGACCGCGAGATGGAAACGGAAACTCACAGAATGAAATGGATTTTCTGGGATGGATGGGCCTTTCCTCAGGGTAWCCCAGAAACAGGGCCTTGCACATCCCCTGGGTCCTGCATTTCTCCTGCTCATTCTCCCGTGTAAATCCATCACTGGGGGCAAGCACGGCCCAGGAACTGTGAATTCAAACATCAGCGGGAGCCTGTTTGGATTCCCAGAGAGGTGCCGTGGGATGGCACCCCCCTCCAGCCCCCAAAACCCCGGGATCTTCCCCAAGACCACCCAGGGAGAGCTGCAAAGGGAGCCCACGAGCCCTGCCTGCTGCTGGAGCACCGCTGCTCCCGAGGAAATCCATCTTTTCCCTTGTAAAGAACTCCTCCGGTAATTGCCTTCATATCTCCAAGGTGTCTTACAGCCAGGGAGGTGCAAATATTTATCCATACTTGGAATTGCAGAGTGAAGCCTGGCTAAGTGTTCCCAGACACTCCAGCGGTTGTTGTTTTAAGACCTGGACCGTGGACACCTGGCTGGAATTAATCAGGGAGCAAAGCCCTAATTAACCCTTCACACATCAATGTCAAGGTCGCCGGGGCAGCCCCTGTCACCTGTCAGCAGCCTGGGAATCCCAAAGCCAGGAATGTCCTTCCCTGCCGGGGGCGTGAACTGGAAGCAGGATTTATCACGCTGCTGTCGCCACGTGCACGCTGCCTGGGCCTTGGGAAGAGCAGCAGGAATAAACGTTTATGGCCACACAATAAAACACCAGAGCAAAAGCACCTCCTGGCCAGGCTCTGCCGACATCCAAGAGGAGCTGGAGCAGCTCCCTAAGGGAAAGGATCCCGCTTTGCACCCAGTGGCTTCAAGGAGGAAGATTGGATAATTCCAGGAGATTGGGTATTAGGAAAAGTTTCTTCATTYGATYGGATATTAGGAAAAATAYCTTCACCAAAAGGGTGAAGCCCTGGAACAGAGGGAGTCCTCATCCCTGGAAGTGCTCAGTAAACACATGGATGTGGCACTTGGGGACACGAGTTAGTGGTGGACCTGGCAGTGTTGGGTTGATGATCTCAGAGGGCTTTTCCAGCCTTAGCAATTCCATGATTTCATGGCTCTAAGGATTTCACATCACCACCAGCTCCCCACGAAGACAAAAAATCCCAGCCCTTCCAAAGGGACCAAGCACAAGGCCACAGCCTCTCCCATTCCAGCTCCTCTCCAGCCCCCTGCCTGATCCCAGGAAGGGACAAAAGTCAGGGAACAGGGACAATCACTGGCACAATGTTCCTTTTCTCCTCCACAGGGGAAGGAATTGACCCACAAATTGGTTCTGTGCAGGGCCAGGAGTAGGACTTGATGATCCTTGTGGGTCTTTTCCAACCCAGCCTATTCTATGGATAAAACACAACCTGGAATTGGAAGGAATCACCTCAATTGCCACGGAGTTGGGTACCAGGACCAACCCAGATAAACCTGGCGTAAAACGGAGTAAGGTCCAAACTGCAGCTGAGGAGGAAACCCCCCCCTCCACGGGGGAGCAGCAATCCATTGGAATCCTGCCCCRATCCATGAGGGAAGCTTTGTTTTCCCTGCCACTGACCCGTCACTGCAGAGCAATTCTGGTTGTCAAACTCAATGCAGAACAAAAAACCYCAACTTTACATCCTAAAGCAGAGGAGAAAACCCCCCCTGGCTCTGTTCCTGCAGGAATTAGCCCTCATCCAGCCTCGGAAAGCTGCATTCCTGACTCATGTTGGTTTTCACGGCCCATTTGCTTGTTTGCTTCAATTTCCCTCCCTCCACAGCTCCAGGAACTGGCAAACTGCAGGGATAGACTGGATCTGGAGGGAGCTGGGAGCTGCTTCCTRCAGAGGATGAGGATGAAGCTGGAGGAGGATGCACAGACCAAAGGAAGGGAAGAAGGAGAAGAGCATGGACACCACAGGGAGAGAAAAGGTCACAGGGAATATTTGGAGAGAAATTGATGAGAAGAAAGCGTTGGACTAGGAAGAGGATGTGGGTGGGATGCAGGAAGGGTCAACCTCAGCCTCATTGTTCCTCTTTACCAGTGACCAAACAAGGCCCAGAGACACACAAGAACCAGACAAAGGGATTTGATATTCCAAGTTCTCTCCTGGTCTCCAGCTGTTTCCAGCTCAGAGGAATTCCTGAGCCAAACATCCTTGGTAATCCCTCAGCAATTTCTGCTCCGAGCCCTGGCCCCAGCTCCTCTGAACCCACAGAAACTTTTAGCACCCACAGGCTCCTTTGGCAGATCCTGGGACAAGATCCAGCACTGCCTAAGGGTGTTGTTCCCTCATCCCTGGAGTATTCCCTGGGAGCTCAGGTGGGATCCCATCCTCCCTCCTTCACACCACTCACCCTCTGGAGAGCTGCCCGGGCCTCCAGCCACTGCCTCCCGCTCCAGCCAGGAGCTGGGGATGGAACAAAGGCCACAGGAGCTGGACACATCCTAAAGAAAGCAAAAAACACAAGGAACTTCCAAGATCCGCATCCTGCAAAGACGTTCCCACCCAGCCAAGGACCAGGATCCTTTCCACCACGGCGACCTCGACCCCAAACAACCCCTCCCCGAGCCAGGGCCAGCCCCGGGGCAGCCAAAACACCCMAAAAAAGGTCCTTGGACAGCTCTGTTTGTGCCTTTCCATGTTTTCCTGCCCAGGGAAGTCCACGAGGCCACGGGCAGGGAGCATTTGCTGCTCTCCCCGGGCTGGGGGCAAAGTTCTGCCCTGGCTGAGATGTAAACAAGCCCCGGGAGCAGGTCAGGCCCTGCTGCCCCTCTTATCACGAGTGGTTTCGTTTGGAGTAAACACCAGCCCCAGGTCAGGGCCATAATCTCTGCCAGATGCTTTTGGGGCCTGATCCAAGGCCTCAAACCTGAAGTGGGGGGGGTGAAATAACCCCCACCCSCTGCTTTCTCGCTCCAGAATCCATTTGCAACCCCCAAACGTCTTTCCCTGGTGCAGAAAGCTCCAGGATGGTTCCCATGGGAAGTGGCCGTGGCTCTCCTCCTCCTCCTCCACTATCCCAGGTTGCTCCAAACCCCATCCAGCCTGGCCTTGGACACTCCCAGGGATTTTTCAAAGCCTGGACTGTGCAAACAGCAGCTCTGGCCTTTGGGGATTCAATTAAAAAATTAGGAAGAGCAAGGTTTTTCCTCTTGAGGTCAACCGAGAATGAAACCTTCCCATTTGTCCCAGCAAAACATTTCTTTTTTCCTAAAGTGGAGTCAATGCAAACATCTTGTTCTCCCCAAAATAAAACATTTCTGGGTTTGCAAATGCATCTTTGAAGGCTCTTGAGGTCCCCTGCTTTCTTTAATTAAAGGCAGGCAGATTTCAACGGGGGAATGCCACAGCTCAATAAAAAGGCAAAGCTTTTAATTTCAAGCATATCTCAAACAAAGCTGCAGCTTTTCATCCCCAAAATATTCCTTTTTTTTTTTTTTTTGGTTCAAGTTGTAAATAATTTCAAAGGACCCAAAATAACTTTTATTTTCCCCTACAACAAATGTTTCATCTTAATTTCAACTGGCCAAGCTTCCAGTGATTGGAGCCAGACTCTTCCCAGCRGTGCCCAGGGAGTGGACAAGAGGCCAGGGCGTGAGTGGAGACCCAGAAATTCCCGTTAAACAGAGGAGAAAATTTATATTTTAAGGTTTTTTTTACATAAGGGTGGCCAGATGCTGGAGCAGGTTGTGCAGGGCWGTTGTGGAGTCTCCATCCTTGGAGAGAATCAACTCCTGAGCGGCAGGGAAAAGGGGRATTCTGCCCCRCTCRGGTGAGATCCCCTYCTGCAGAGCTGCTCCAGCCCTGGGGAACAACAGCAGGAGGAYGTGGAGCTGCTGGAGAGAGGCCAGAGGAGGCCAAGGAGCTGCTCCAAGGCCTGGAGCCCCTCTGGAGCCAGGCTGGGAGAGCTGGGGGTGTCACCTGGAGAAGAGAAGGATCCAGGGAGACCTCAGAGCCCATTCCAGTGCCTAAAGGGGCTCCAGGAGAGCTGGAGAGAGACTTTGGATGAGGGATGGAGTGAGATGACACAGGGAATCTAACCCAGAGGGCAGGGTTAGATGGGATATTGGGAAGAAATTCCTCCCTGGGAGGGTGGGGATGCCCTGGCGCAGGTTGCCCAGAGGAGCTGTGGCTGCACCATCCCTGGAAGTGTCCAAGGCCAGGTTGGACAGGGCTTGGAGCACCCTGGGATAGTGGAAGGTGTCCCTGCCCATGGCAGGGATGGCACTGGATGGGCTTTAAGGTCCCTTCCAACCCGATCCAGTCTGGAATTCCACAATATCGRCTTTTGGAAAAGCCATCGCAGCCCGTCTTTAAGGAGCATCACACTTAGRCTGGGGGTAAACTCACCATTCCCGCTTTCCCCCCCGTGGAGAAATCCCGCGGGATTGTCCCTGCATCCATCTCCTGGTGCGCGGGGACCTCTGCAGCCCGAGCCGCGCATCGCCCGCAGCCGGGATGGATCCGCAGCCGGGATGGATCCACAGCCGTGATGGATCCACTGCCGGGATGGATCCGCAGCCGGGATGGAGCCGCAGCCGGGATGGAGCCGCAGCCGGGATGGATCCACTGCCGGGATGGATCCATCGCCCTCCCGCGGCTCCGGAGCCGCTCCCGGCGGGAGCTGCCGGCAGGAACAGCTGGATTTGCTGTAATGACAAAAACACCAGCACTGCTCAGCGAGCCGGGAATTCCTATCCCAGGTTTCGACAGGTAGGAAAGGAATTTCGGGGCTCTGGGTCACTGCAGAGTGTCCCAATCAGCACTGCCTAAAAATGAGGAGCAACTCCAGGGAAATGAAAGGAAGATGCTCCCCTGACAGGCAATGTCTTTCCAAAGAATCACACCATCCTTTCCTCCCCCTCGCGGGGATGTTTGGCTCTCAGGTGGGGAAAACACCCCCTCAGGTAACATAAAAACCTTATTCCAGGAGAAAGAGCGTGTGGAGATGGGAAAGAGACTGGAAAAGGGTAAAAAAAGCTGCTTGGGAAAATACCCGGCTCCAGGAAGGATCCAGTCCTGCCCCAGCCATTCCCCTGCTTGGTATTGCCCCCTCCGGATCAGCAGGAGTTAGGCTCAGCACAGAATTCCCAGAAYGGCAGTGCTGGAAAAGCTCCTCGGTGCAGCTGTGTACATCCCAGCATCCCTCAGGAAAATGGAGTCCCCAAAAAAAACCCGCTTTCCCCGGCAAGCAGAGCTGGGCTAACTCAGCGTGTGCTCAATGAAATTCCTCCGGGATCAGCGGGAGTTTGGACAGGGAACACCTGGCCCGGGCCCGGGCCAGCAGCCAGCAGATGGCATTCACACGCTGTCACATCCTGGCGTGGGCTCCCTGCGCTGCCAGGCTTGGATCGCCTTGGGAAACGGGAGGAGAACATTTCTCATGTAGAAATGAAGGTAAAAGGGAAATATTCACCGGAGTCAGAGATAATGACGTGGACTTGGACAATTCCCCTTGGAGCCGTCAATTGTTACAGAATTCCTGGTGCCTCCTGTCCCATGGATCTTCTRTCAGCTTCTAACAGAGAATCCTGAATTCCAGACTGGATGGGGTTGGAAGGACCCTAAAGCCCATCCACTGCYACCCCTGCCATGGGCAGGGACACCTTCCACTATCCCAGAGTGCTCCAAGCCCCATCCAGCCTGGCCTTGGACACTTCCAGGGATGAGCCAACCACAGCTTCTCTGGGAATTCCATGCCAGGGCCTCCCCACCTTCCCAGGGAACAATTCCTTCCCAATATCCCATCCATCTCTGCCCTCTGTCAGGGTGAAGCCATTCCCTGCGTCCTGTCCCTCCATCCCTCATCCCAAGTCCCTCTCCAGCTCCCCTGGAGCCCCTTTAGGCACTGGAAGGGKCTCTACGTTCTCCCTGGATCCTTCTGTTCTCCAGACTGAACCACTCCAGCTTTCCCTGGCTCCACAGGATGTTCTCTTCGTGTGAATTATTGAACACAACCTTTCGGTGAAGAGATTTTCCCCAAAATCCAACCTGACCCTCCCCTGGCACAGCTYGAGGCCGTTCCCTGTTCCCCTGTTGTTCCCTGGGAGCAGACCCTGACCCCTCCCAGCTCCACCCTCCTGTCGGGCAGAGCCACAGCCCAGCTCTGGAGCGGCTGAAAATCTCAGCGCTTCATTCACCTTYAGCTTTGCAGCAGGCTCCGCTTATGGATGCAGTTGTGGACATCCTGGGMGCGGGAATTCACTCCCAGAGGACGAGCAGGAGCGTCTGCCGGGTCTATCTGCCCAGAGYCCCTCAGTGCCCGAGCTTTAGCTCCAAACCAGCCCTGCCATCCATTCAATCCCACATCCCACGGCACGCCGGGGCCACCTTTGACTTTCTCAGGGAACGATGCGCTGCGTTAAAATCCCTGGCGGTCCCCTCCACCCTCCCAGCTCCCAGCCTTCCTCCGGGAGCAGATCCCGCCGGATGACGGACATCCCTGCATCCCTGCATCCCTGCATCCCTGCATCCCTACATCCCTGCATCCCTGCATCCCCGGCTCCCACTGACAGCCGCAAGGAGCGGGTGTGCTCAGCCCCGGCAGCATCCTCCATCCATCCTCCATCCATCCATCCATCCATGGGAGGGTGCAGGCAGAGATTTGGTGCCCGGCAGCCAATTGGAGCCGCGCTGGCAGCGGGAGGGGAGGGGGGTGCTGCGGGCTCCTCTGCCCACCCCTCCTCCAGACCCCCCTCCCCGTCCCCGCGCACAAAAGCAGGGAATTAGCTGACTTAGGGCAGCCGAGGCTTAGCCAGCGGCGGGCGGAAAATAATAATAAAATACCTCGGAGGGGAGGGAGGGAGGGAGGGAGGGAGGGAGGGAGGGAGGAGGCCGAGGAAGCAGCGGCCATGGAAGAACACAAATAGCTGCCCTCGATCCATCCCTCTTGCCGAGGAAATCGCCAAGCAGCCGCTGCTGCGGGGAAGGCCGAGCTGGATGCATCCCCACGCTCCTCCATCCGCGTCCGGATCCGGGGGCTGCGCCTCCTGAGCTGTGCCCAGCGGGAGGAGGAATGCCGAGCTGGGACAGGGGCAGGATCGCCTTTGTTCCCCGCTGAGCACCGGCACCGGTGAGTACGGCACGGGCTGGGCGAGGGTGGGTGCGGGAAGCAGCAGCCCCCGGCCCGGGATTGGCTCGGCTGCTTTTTCCTTTCCTTCCTCCCTCCGCGATGCCCGCGGGGCTGGCGGGGAGCAGCTGCCGGAGGCAGGGAGGGAGGGGGAAGGTGAGATATTGCAGAGTCCTGAGGTGTCTGGTGCAGGGAAAGCAGGAACGGAGACAGATGTGGCCGCGGGATCGCGGGAGCCAGGCGGGGCTGGGACAATCCGGGATGCGTGCTGGGAATGACAGGCAGGGAGGGAGCCCTGCAATGCTGACAGCCAGCTCCGTGCCGATTCCAGAGCCTGGAATGCAGAGGGATGCTGGATTTACTCAGGCCTCTGCACAGGTTCATCCCTTTAAAGAGAACACACCCAGAWTTGTCTCCTGCGGATCATCCCCAGCCTCCAAAGGAAGCAGGAAAGGCACTGGGAAGAGCTGCATAGCAATGGTCAGACTGCTCAGTGCTGATGTCCCTGCCCTGGGGGACAGGGAGCAGCCCCAGGAATCACCCCAGAGCCCTTATCCTAATAAAAATATATTCCTGTACAGCCAATGCCTGGAATAATTCCCAGGCTGAGCTCAGAGGGAACATCCCAACCCACCCTGCMGTGGGTGGGCTGATGCTGTGCCCAACATGGGAGCTGATTCCACTTGAGGATGTTCCGGAGCAGATCAGGCCTAACCCTGCTCCCTCGGGGCAGGATCCAGCTGGGAATGGGGTGTCTGCTCTCCCTGAGCAGCCAGGACTGATCCCGAGTCCTGGGCCAGATTTTGCTGGGAGCTGCAGGCCCAAGGAATTGGGTGCAAAGGTTTGAATTTCATTGTCTGGCAACAGGAACCTTCTCGTGAAGGAAAAATAAATAAAAATAAATATATATATATATGGTTTTAAGGGCCCCTGGGGYGTCAGGGTGGGTGAAAACTGGGATTGCTGGATCTGAACTTGATCCTACTGGTGCAGGAGAAAGCCCAGGCTGGGGACACACCCCCACCCTGCCTTCATTTGAGCTGCTCCAGGTTTTTGGGATCTGGTTTGGTTTACCTGGGAGCAAGGCAGGGATGTGGATTCCTCAAGGGTGTGGAAGGACATCCCCGTGCAGGGCTCCTCATCCTCCTCCGTGTCCCTCTGGGAGCAGGGACACGCAGCAGTGTCAGGGATCTCAGAGCCAGAGCCAGGAACTTCCACGCAATCCAGACATGTGGAATGTGGTGCTGATCCCAAGACAGCCCGGGGGGAGCTCACCCTGTTCCCCCCTCTCAGCCACACCTCACTCCCCCCAGCAGAGGGTGATTCACGTGGAGATTGGGATGGGAAGAGAAGCAACAAGGGAAAAACGTGTGGATATCAGTGCTGCTCCCCCCGGGATCCAAACGGAGCAGGGATACACCCCCTGCTGTGATCCAGGGCCAGCCTCACCTCCTCCTTCTGCTCCAAAATGTACCAAGCAGCCCCAAATTCCCGTGTTCCGCTCCTTCTTCCAAACAAGCAGCCCTCGCGCTGCTTTTCCATGGAATGTGGTACCTGCTCCCGGGTCGGGATGCTCCATGCCAACCTCTCTGCCTTCCCTTCCCAGCCTGAGCCCTTCCTGGAGGGATCCGCTGGCTCCAGCCCCTCCCTGAGAACGATGGGGACCACGGAAGCCACGCTGCGGATGGAAAACGTGGACGTGAAGGAAGAATGGCAAGACGAGGACTTCCCCAGGTTTGTTCCCTGGGAAAAAAAAAAACAAAAACAAAAAAACAGGAGGATTTTATTTTTCCCTGTGAGAAACCATCAGGGCACGGAGCGTGTGGCCCCAGAGGCAACRGGAGCCTGAAGTCCAACAGGAGTTCAGAATTTTTGGAGCTGCTCCGAGCKCATCAAAAATGTTGGGATGCTTTTGGCAGCCCTCTGTGAGCACGGGAAGGAGGGAAAGGAGCTGGGTGTGGAGTACAGGGAGATTAGGGTGGATACAGGGATAGATATAGGGATGCAGGGTGGATGGATGCATACGGGAGTGGATTTATGGATTTATGGACTCCTTCCCAGCCTCTGAATCAAGCAGTGTCTCCCCAGACAGAGCAATGCTGCTGTGCCAGGAATTTGCCACAGGAAGCGAAGCCATTGGGATGCAGAGAATCCAAAYGGGTGCCAGCCCTGTAGGAAAGGAGGTGTGTGGGTGACAGGAGCTGCCGAAGTGGCACCTTCCGCCCTCAGAGCCACTTCACCCGCTGCTCAGAGGGGCCAAAAAACACCTCCGTGAGCTCCGTGTGCTCTGAATTCCCTGTGCCCACCCTGAGGCTGCACCCACCCCCATTCCCAGCGTTGTTCCCGCATCCAGGATRACCGGGGAGGGTGTGGAGTCTCCCTCTCCTGAGACATTCCAACCCACCCGCACGCATTCCTGTGCCGCCTGCTCCAGGTGACCCTGCCTGGCCAGGGGGGTCGGAGTGGGGGATCTCCACGGGTCCCTTCCAACCCCAGCTATTCCAGGACGCAGCTCCCGATCCCGCTGGGCTCCCGGAGCGTGGCCGGTCCCGTTCCCTGCCGCAGCTGCAGCTCCCGGTGCCCGGGGGCTCCCAGGGCCGTCCCGCCYGCTCCAGCTGCAGCCCACAGAGCCCCAGTATTCCCAGACACGGCCGAGAAAGGGGCTCCTGTTCCCCTGGGATGAGCCTGGCTCTGTTCATCCCGGCTCCAGCTGCATCCCTGTGTGAGCCCCTCTGTGTTCCAGCCCACGGGACCCGGTTTGTCCTTCCGCTGCCTCCCAGGGGGGCTCGGCCAGCCGCGGCGTTCCCAGGGTGGGTTTTATTTCCCTCTGGGAGCAGAGCTGGTGGATCTGTGCCAGCCTCTGGCTCCCCCTGTGCTGACAGGAGCAGAAAGGAGAGAGAGGTGTAGAAAGGAAAGGGATGTGGAGAAGGGAGTCATGGAATGGTTTGGGTTGGAAGYGACCTTAAAACTCATCTCCCTTCCATGGGCAGGGACAGCTTCCACCAGAGCAGGTTGCTCAGGGAATACAGAAAGGAAAGGGAAGTATAGAAAGGAAAATGTTGTCCCAAAGCTCCCTAAAAAATCAGGGATCAAGCTGGTCTGGCTCCTGGACACCTCAACACCGACCCAAGCATCACCTGGGAGCTCTGTCCCACACTTCCCATGCCAGCAGCAAACTTCCCCCAGCCACGGCCAAGCCTTCCAGGGAAATTTCTCCTGGAAAGCCCTCAGCACCACCAAACAYGGGAAAATGCCTTGGAAATAAAGCTGGGAAGAGGCAAAGGGATGTGAGCAGGGCCGGGATGAGGCCAGAGACCTCGGGATGAGCTCCTCAGCTACTCCAGAGGGATTCAACCAGGAATGATGCGAGACAGAGCCCAAACAGCCCCCAGGCAAACCAGGGAAGGCCAGCTGGGTTCTACTCGCAATAAAAACAAATAAATTGTCCTTTTCCAGCCGCTTCCCCGCTGGAAGCGTTGGAATAATAGGGCAGAAGCTGCTGCATGTGGGACAGCAGCTCTCCAGCAGCTGATTTGCTGCAGAGCTATTTTTGCCTGGCTGTGATTAGCCCATCTTGCCCCGAAAAAAAAAAAAAAAAAAAAAAAAAAGGAAAAAACCACATCCTAGACAGAGATCTGGGCCGGGAAAACAGAACCCAGCCGCTCCTTGAGGACACGGGGCGACATTCCCAGCCCTGCCTGGAGAGGGAAGGATCCTCCCTCCCGCTGCTCCCGGGGGGATCCGTCTCCGGCCGCGGAGTCCCGGCTGGACCGGCGGGCGGGGATGCTGTAGCACGGGAACGGGAACGGGAACGGGAGCGGGAGCGGGAGCGGGAGCATGCTCACTCCCGCATCCCTGGATCCCGGCGTGCTCGCTCCATCGCGCATCCCCGGGAGCAGGGACCGCCCGGGCCCCGCGGAAGGGGCTCGCCCAGGGAAGCAGGGACRGGCAGGGAGCCAAGCGCTGCCCCCCGACCCTTGGGAAAAGCGCTGCGCTCCCTAAATTCGGCATCCGGGGCCGCGCGCGTTTGGGAAGGAGRATTTCCGCGGGAGGCGGCGATTGGAGCAGCCTCGGGGAAGGTAAGGAAGGCTTTTTGTTCCCCTTTGGCTTTTGGATGGCTGTCCTGGGATGAATCCCGGGATGAGAGAGCAGCCGCCGGGCTGCAGCACGTACCCGGCGGGAGCTGCCCCCCYTCCCCTCCCCTTCCCTCCCCATCCCTCCCTTCCCTCCCCGTTTTGATGCTGTGTCACCAAACTGTGCCAGGCGCCAGCTCCCAGGCGGATAAACAACCAGCCAGGCCTGGCTGGGGACACGAGCAGGAAGGAGCGGGAAGGGCCGGAGGGGGCAGAGGGATTTTTCCCACCGCTCAGGGGTATCGGGGTCCGGGCGCTGCACGCGGAGCACGTGCCTTTGATCAGGTCCGCAGCTCTCACAAATATACAATGAGCGGCAAGACGAGGATTATCCCTTAATCTACATATTTATAGGGTTGAATGTGGCTGGTGGCTCCGGTGTCATGGCAGCAGGGAGAGGGGCAGGGCTGGGCTGGATCCTGGCCCCGCTGTCACCTCCCTCCCCGTGTCACATCGGGCTGCTGGACAGCAACCCTGCACAGGCCCATCCTCGTCCTGAAAACCCGTGGATTCCCTCCCTGTTCCATCCCAGGGCTGGCCCMGCAGCAGGATTTTACAGCTGGGGGCAGGAGCTCTTCCCGTGGGGAGGGGGAGCTGCCAGGAATGAATGAGGTGCCTTTTAAACAGATTTGGCAACGGGAACTTGTCACGGAGTTGGTGGGGTTTGGTCAAGGAGTGCCAAACCCAGCTAATTCCAGGGGACAGGCACAAGTCCCAGCTAATTCCAGGGGACAGGCACAAGTCCCAGCTCCAGTTAATGGGAAAAGCATCCGGGAAGTGCCCAGTTGAGGTCCTGGCCTTGAACTCCATCTGCCCTCGAGCAGAGCCAGCACCAAGGAGCAGCTGCTTCCCGGGAAAGGTGGTTGTGGCAGGCCTTTGGATAAAGTTTTGATGGATTGGGATCAAAGCACCCCTCGCTGTGGGTTGTGGCCATCCCAGTGCTCTGCCTGCACTGGCAGGGAACAGGGATAAAGCACCGAGCACAGAAGATGTGCCCTGGTGCCGTGATGAGGAGCCCCAGAGCCTGGCACTGCCCCTGAGAATTCCTGTGGAAAAAAAAATGTGGATAATATGGAGAAAGAGAATGTTGCCAGGCTCTTCKGGGGTCGGGATTTGCTCCCATGTCCCTGGCTGGATTTTCCATCCTCTTGGCTAAATGCAGGGATAGTCTGGAGGGTGGTAGGGATTGCACAGCACTCCAGGAGGAAAGCACAGATGCTAGGCTGCTCCTGGGCAAATTCCCTGAGGGAATCCCTCAGGATGAGCTCACTGGGTAAAGGGACAAGGCAGAGCACGTGTGGGGTTGTGTGTTCTTCCCTGCTGTCTCCATTCTCTCGGGATGACTTTCTCCTCAACATCACCTGCTCTCTCCTGTGTTTTTCCCTCCTGTCCTGGCTTTCCTGCAGACCTCTCCCRGAAGAGACGGGGATGGAGTCGCTGGGAAGCCCCACGGAAGACGAGAACACGTCCTGTAAGTACCAACCTGCCTTCTGCAGGGTCCAAAGGAAACCCAGGCAAAGGGGCTGGCAGCTGCAGTCAGGGAGAAAGCCTTGGATTGTCCACAGAAAATCCTCGTGAGAGATTTGAAGTCGCTGATCTTTCCCGAGAAGCTGGGGGAGGAAATAGGGATCTCAGGAGTGTGGGCACTTCCATCCAGCCACCCCACAGGCTCCCAGTGCCCCATCCACCGCCCTGAGCATTCCACATCCATATTCCATTACGGAATATCCATAAGGATGTCTTGCACTATGGATCCAGGACAACCTGTCCGTTGTTTTCCTTTCAACTCCAGCTCCCCCCAATACTTTAAACTTTAACGGGGCCCATCGGAAGCGGAAGACGCTGGTGGCACCCGAAATCAACATCTCCCTGGACCAGAGTGAGGGCTCCATTCTCTCTGACGACTTCCTGGACACRCCAGATGACCTGGACATCAACGTGGATGATATTGAAACTCCTGACGAGACAGATTCCCTCGAGTTCCTGGGGAACGGGAACGAACTGGAATGGGAAGGTAAAAGGCTGGTTCTGGGCGAATGTTTGCAGGGGTTGGGGTGGTTTTTAGCCTCATTTTAAAGACTTTTTGACGCAGTTCACCATCAGCAGCTGAGGATTGATAAGCAGAGGGAGATTTTAAGATATTTGGGCAATAGAGGAGGATCAAAACCCACAAATTTGCACAAATCGAGGCTGGAGGCGAAACGTGATCTGAGCAACATCCCTGGGGTGACCAAAGCCCTCCCCCAGCCCCTTCCCACATTATCCTCGAGGCGGAACTCTTTATCCCTSTCCCAGATGACACCCCCGTGGCCACAGCCAAGAACATGCCCGGGGACAGCGCAGACCTGTTTGGGGACGGCGGCACGGAGGACGGCAGTGCCACCAACGGCCGGCTCTGGAGGACCGTCATCATCGGCGAGCAGGAGCACAGGATCGACCTCCAGATGATCAAACCCTACATGAGGGTGGTGACACACGGAGGTGAGCACAGGGGGGCCACGTCCCGGCCCCGTGGATTTCTCTTTGTCACCCTGGAGGGGATGCTGAGGCTGGTTTGGCTCCGTTTATGGGGGAAATGCTGTTTGTTCTGTGCCTCTGAGTGGTAGAGAAGGGCAAAAGTGCCCTGATGGTGCTAAAAATATTTAGGGGTGGTGGTGATGTTTGAATTAATGTATAGAGGGATTATTCCTGACCCTCAGCCTGTGGGTGCTGAACTCCAGCTCGGTGCCTGAGCTGCTCCAGGGCTGACACATCCACAGTCAGAGCTATTTCCAAAATCCACACAAAGCCAAGAACAACCCAGCTCTGACACCCCCAAATTCCTTCCCTGAACCCCAAATCCACRTTATAGCCAAACCCAGGAGGAAATCTCATGGTGAAAGAGGTCTGAGGAGGGACAAACGCTCACCTGGAGCTGAGCAGAGACACAAAAACCACCCCAGGGCCAAATCCCACTGCTGTTTTCCCCTCAGCCCTTACATCTTTCCCTGGAAAGCGTCACCTGTGTTTCTTTCCCAGGATACTACGGAGAAGGTCTCAATGCCATCATTGTCTTTGCTGCCTGCTACCTCCCAGACAGCAACCTGGCTGACTACCACTACATCATGGAAAACCTCTTCCTGTGAGTGCCTGGGAGAGCKCTGGGAGGGAGAGGWYGAGGGAAAGAACACAACAGTTTCCCTGTATTCATGGAATCTCAGCTGGGAKTGGTTTGAATCCAAGCCCAGCACTCCCAGGGTGCAGCTGCAGAGCGGAGCGAGCGCTGCTGGTGGGACACCGGCCCCAGCCCCGAGTCCAACAAGCCCAAGCATTCAAACATTCCGAGTTAATTATGCCAGGGATGGACTCACATCCAGGCTGGAGCGTGGGTGTGACGCTGGGCATGGGAATGGAGCTGGGGTGTCCCTGAGCGACATCCTACAGAGGTGCAGGACACCCTAAACCTCTTCCAAGACCTGCAGACAGAGGGCCTGGAGGTGTTTCAGGGTGGCACAGGGGCACTTGAAGAAAGCCAGAGGATGTTTTTTGAGTCTCATTTTGGTCACCACCCCCCAGGTACGTGATCAGCAGCCTGGAGCTGCTGGTGGCCGAGGACTACATGATCGTGTACCTGAACGGGGCCACGCCCCGCAGGAGGATGCCAGGCCTGGGCTGGCTCAAGAAGTGCTACCAGATGATTGACAGAAGGTGAGAGTCCTGGTGGTGTTCCCTCTCCATCCTTCCCAGGCCTCTTCCCACACAGAATCCCAGAATGCAAAGGAAAATCAGAGCCACAGTTACTGTTCTCCAACAGGAGTGAGTTGGACCCAATCCCACATTCCTTAGACCTAYCRCGTGCCAGAAYGGTTTGAGCTGGAAGGGACCTAAAGCCCATCCAGTGCCACCCCTGCCATGGGCAGGGACACCTTCCACTATCCCAGGGTGCTCCAAGCCCYGTCCAAMCTGGCCTGGGAATATTTTGTCAATAATTGGTTGATAATGACATTTCCAGAAAGCTGAGCAGAGCAGCGCTCCCACAGCCTGCTGAGCCGGGATGGGCTTCCTGAGGGATTTTATGTGGACAGAGCCAGCTGAGGCTGGGTAACACCTGTTGGAGCCCAGGACAGGGGTGAGTTTAGGAAATGGACTTGGAATCTGATGCTTTACCCCTTGGCTTTTCCCCCAGGCTGAGGAAGAACCTCAAGGCCCTGATCATTGTGCACCCGTCGTGGTTCATCCGGACGGTGCTGGCCATATCCAGACCCTTCATCAGGTGAGCAGAACACCCCCAAACTCAGCGGGGTTTGGGGTGGGAGTTTAGAATCAGAGAGCCACGGAATGTCCTGAGTTGGGAGGAATCCACAGGATCATCCAGTGCAGCCCCTGGCCCTGCAYAGGCACCCCAACAATCCCACCCYGCGCATCCCTGGGAGCGTTGTMCAAACCCTCCTGGAGCTCTGGGACCATTCCCTGGGGAGCCTGGGGAGTGCCCACCACCCTCTGGGGGAAGAACCTTTCCCTGATCTCCATCCCAATCCCCCTGACCCAGCTCCAGCCACTCCCTGGGGTTTAATCTCATGAGTCACATTTTAAGCTCACCCTTCAAGACGAAGCTGTTGAATATTTGTCCTCCATCTCTCTGATACTCCCAAGGATGACTCCAGGGYGGGTTTGGGAGGCACTGGGGTGGCACTCTCTGTTTCTCTCTCTCTGCCAGTGTGAAGTTTATCAATAAGATCCAGTATGTCCACAGCCTGGAGGAACTGGAGCAGCTCATCCCCATGGAGCACGTGCAGATCCCAGACTGCGTCCTACAGTGAGCGTCACAGGGGCCCTGGGGCTCTGGGGAGGTTCAGCACAGACATCCCACGTGGGATTGAGTCAAAATCCATGGATTGGGAAGGCAGAGCCTGAGGGAAACCTTGTCTTACCTCAGGAGCTTCTGTCACCTTCAGAGCAAATGTTATTTTAACTAAGAGTGAACAGCARCATTTAAGGAATGTTTCCTCTTTTTTGCAGATATGAAGAAGAGAGGATCAAGGCCAGAAAAGAAAGGTAAAATTAATTTGGGGAAGGGTGGGATGGAGAGTGGGTCCTGTCCAAGGCCCTTCTATCCRCTGGATTCTCCCTCCTTCCCACTGGGTGATGGATTTCCAACGTGGTTTGTGTTTACAGGGCAGAAGAGAAACAAGACATGGCTGAGAGGGAAAGGTAAAGACTCTTTTTAATTAATCCTTCCCTTGAACAATCCTTGGGGATGAGAACAACCCCTGGCATCCAACAGGACATTTCCAGAGTGTTCAGGAGCTGATAAAGGCTGRAACTGTAGATGGGAAGGGAAATTCTAGAGGGGTTTGGAAGACAAAATCCTTCACCAGGATAATTTGGCCTGGTTTTGGCCCTGATCAGAGTGGTACAACCTCTCTCCTTATTCTGTCTGACTCTGAGGGGGAACAGGGCAAGATCCACTGGGTGAGGCTGAATTGTTCCAGGAAATAAACAGGAGCCCAGGGTGAGGAAAKGGGGACKGGTTTGTGGTGGAATTCACTCACTGTTSTGCTGGTTCTCTTCCAGCAGGCCTGTGCCCCCAGCAGAGGATCAGGAAACCAGGTTTGGGCTGCACCTCTCTCTTGTTTGTCCCATTGTGACAGATTCCATGGCATTTGTGATCCACGAACAGGAAAGCCAAGCCTGGGTTAGACCCAGGATGCCCCAGGCTGGTGCCACCCAGCAGGCATCGTCCCCTCTGCCCACAAAAGCCATGACTGGCACCACCTTTGTCCCCAACACACTTTTGTAAACGATTTCACCCAAATTCGCTCATCTTTTTGTTGTTGTAGTGGCAATAATAACATTTTTTACCTGCATTTGCTTCCTGAAAATCACTCCTGCCTCTCTGTTCCTGCCCAGCATGTCCTGAGTGGAAGCAGCACGGACGAGTGGAGCAGGAGAACGAGCAGCCTGGCAGTCACCCACCTCAATGACCTTTGGGTACAAGACCTTGTCACCATCCTAGTCCAAGTCCTGTAAATCCCGGAGCCTGCCTCCTCTGTCTCCAAGATGCAGAGCCCTTTAACCTTTTGGGCAACATTTCCTTTAAAAAAAAAGAGAGAGAAGAACAAAATAAGCAAACAGAAACCCCACAAAACAAAGCAAGAAGAGCACTTTTCGGGACAGGTTCCGGCGTGTGTTGGGAATGCTGTGTGGAGAGCAATGGCACAGTGCAGATCACACACTGTGTGTCCTCCTAGTAAGTTAAGAGCATCCTCCAGCCCCTGAATCCCCAGCCCAGAAAGAGAATTTATTTTTGGTTTAAATTATAAACCCCTCCCTTCACTCGCTGCTGGCCAGCGCGGAGACCTTTTGCTTTAAGCTGCAGCCCCAGGTTCCTCCAGGACATCCCAAAAGCTGCCACCCCAGGGAATAACTACTACAGGCAAGGAAAAAGAGCTTTTCCCTCCTTTTTATAGCCAGGGTGTGTTTCTTCCTGAAAGTACCAAGTGCCACCACTCCCAGCCGTGGCCACCTCRGTTCAGGCGTTGCTGGTTCCTCTTTAACTCGTTCCCGTGAGGAAATCCCATGTTTTTTTCCTGATTTGTTCCATCTGAAGGGATCCCCCACGGAATGGCAGCCTCCACAGAACCTTCTCGTGAGCGTCTCCTCCACGCACGCACCAAAGGGTCTGGGTTTGGAAGGAGCCTCACGGACAGGGAGGATCCCCACGCCTTGTCCTTGTCCCGATGTCACGACACTGGACAATCACTCACTGCTGATACCTCCTACAAGCTGCTAAAAAGTTGGAAGTTTCCCTCATGAGGGCCTCATCCATCAACATTCCTGCCTGGAATATCCCCACGGACACAGGACTGGGTTCAGCTTCTGTAGCTGAGAGATGCAGGTGTGACATTGACTCTTGGAATTTGGATTTCAGACTCGTGAGGATTCTGTGAGCAAAGAAGGGGGGAAAAGAAATCAAGGAATAACTCTCTGGCCAAAATTGTTTGGAAATTCCTGATTTCACCAGAGCCAGCTTGCATGGCCTCAGGTTGCCCAGAGAAACTGTGGCTGCCCCATCCCTGGAAGGGTCCAAGGCCAGGTTGGACAGGGCTTGGAGCAACCTGGGACAGTAGAAGGTGTCCCTTGCCCATGGGACTGGATGATCCTTAAGGTCCCTTCCAACCCAAACCATTCCAGGRTTCCATGATTCTGTGATCAGGTAAAACCCCTCACAGACCCCTGCAGAGGAAGAATTCCCTGCCTATTCCACCGCCTCAAGGATTTTTCCTGGAGATGGGGATGGCTCCTCTGGATACACAAAGCTGCTTTTTTGTTCTTTTCCATGAATTAAACCACTCTGGATGAGATCTTTCTTTCCCTGGATGCTCCAAGGAAGCACCAAATGTACTTTCTAACCTTAGTTCTCATTAGAGACGTTCTCCTCACACGCTCCAGTCATGGATGGAATTCCTGACCACCCCTTTGCATGGAAAGCAGAGCACTGCACCCACAGCACCCACCCAGAGGCTGAAGATGGGAAAAATTCCACATTCCATCTCCATGGCATGTGAAGAACAAGCACCAAACAAGCTCATGATACACCAATTATTGACAAAATATTCCMAGGCCAGGTTGGACGGGGCTTGGAGCAGCCTGGGATAGTGGAAGGTGTCCCTGCCCAGGGCAGGGTGGGACTGAGTGGGCTTTCAGGTCCTTCCAACCCAAACATCCTGGGATCCTATTAGGAATTCTGTGCTCCAAGGGAAGAACAGCCCTCCAGGTCTTTCTGGGGTTTATCCCAAGTGCCACCTCCCCGCTGAAGGGGCTCCATCCCAAGCTCCCAGCCAGGCAGCAGGGAAGTGTTTGGAGACAGAAGCAGCAGCCAGGAATTCCCAAAGCTCCAAGTGCAGAGACGAAGGGAGGACTTTGCTGATTAAATTAATTTTAGCTCCGACTATAAACAGTCACAAAGCTCCTCGTGGTCCCAGAGTCTGGGAATTCACTGAGAATACTGAAAGTAGATTTTCCTTTTCTTTCCTTTTGGGACTGTTTTTGTGGATTTAGATAAAAATCATCAGTTTTCCACCGAGAACGTGACCCAAGCTGGGCACTGCGAGGGAAGGTGGAAATCCTATCATGGATAAAGAGCATAAAACATTTAATGRTGGGTTAAAATACAACCCTTGGGCATCAAATCAGTGAGAATYGTTCACAAACTCATGGAAAATAGTGCTGGTATGGAAAACACGGATGTGAGTGATAAGGAATCCCAATTACCTTTAAAGTGAGGCCCCGAAGGCCAGAGGGATCCTCAGCAGACTCCACACCAGAATGTGATTTTTGGCTGTTTTATTCCTTTCCAAAGACACTCTGTCTGCATTTTCAGGAAACAAAAAAACAAACAACACAGAATGAGCAGATCTGACAATGAAACTTCACATTTTTCCAAGTAATTCCTTCCGAAGAAGGGAATTTCAGCTGGGAAAAGGACACATCACCGATCTCCCTTCAGGAGGCGAAGCCGGGCAGTTGTTTCCGTACAAAAGTCAATTTTTAACTTCTTGGAACCAATTTTTAATTTTTTTTTTTTTTTTTTTTTCCCCAAAAAGTGCACTTTCTGATGGAGCACTCCAAGTGGTGTGCACGAGATTTTAATTTTTTCACAGAGTTTTATGAGTGTGTAAAGTTTCTGTTCCTGGATGGATGATGGATGATGGATGGATGGATGGATGGATGGATGGATGGATGATGTTTCTATGTCTTTTCAACACAGAGAAGAACCTGCAGCCCCGTCAAGGAGAAATGATAAATGTCAAAAGCGCATTGGATAGCAGCAAAGAAAAAAAGAATTACCAATAATTTATTTCAAACAGTGATTTTAGGTGTTACTTGCAGAACAAAAAGCTACAAATTCTTGGACAGAAACCCAGAAAAAATGTCCCTGTCCCACAGGTGGAGTGACAAATCTCAGTTGGGTGGTGATCAATCTGCACTGTTGCTGGTGAAAGTGCATTTACATTAACTTTGACCAGTCTATATATATATATATATAAATATGTTTAAAGAATAAAATGAAATAAAATACATCCCTTTAGCAATACTGCTGGACTGCTCAGTGTCCCAAATGTGCCCCAGGCCCTGTTTCTGCCTCAGAAAACCATCCCTGGAGGATCAATATTTGGATTTATTAATTCACTGTATTATATTGAGCAGTTTCTGGTCTTGGATTTGACTTTTCCTGAGATTTTTCTCCATGGTGAATCCATGGAAAGTCACGTTTTAGCTGCAGAAAAAGTTCTTTTACACCCATATTCACTAAAATCCTGGTATTTTTACTCATTGTGTATTTAAGGGCTGGACTTCACCTCACTCTACATTAGCCTGAAAAATCCAATCTCTTCCTGTACAGCTGATTCCAGACTGGGAATTACCTTCCCTTCTCTTTGAGGATTTGTCCCAGGCCCTTCTCAGCTCCAGACAGCTCCAACTTTTCTGGTTTTTCCACCCAGAATCATCCAGATTTGGGGCTGTCCAGTCATTTTTATTCTGACCCACAAGGAAGACACAGGAATTGACCCTGGGATGCTGCTGTAGATTCCAGTGGAACAATTAATCCCATTTTTTCTGTACAGTGCCGTGTAAATGTGAGTGGATATTTAGAGCTTCGCTCATGGCAACTTTCCCATCTCTTTTTTTTCCCCAAGGATGATTTGCTCACAGATGTGCAGAAAACCTCGTGGGAAAGGTTTGAAAGGCAACAAATCCTCTCTTTTAGAGGTGCAGGGATTAAAAACCCCGGGAGTTGAGGAATGGTGGCAATAAGCTGGGATTGGCCTGGCAGAAGGTGACAGGGACAAAACAATGGCTCTAAACACAAAGCACATATTCCCTCTTTTGTATTCCCTTCTTCCCTGGCAGCCAGAAGTGCAGCATGTGTTGGGAAAGTGGATTTGAGACCAAGAAACCACAATCCCAGGGGTTTTTTTTCCCTTTCCAACCCACCCTGCCCTGTACAAACGTGTGAACTGTCATTTTTTAAAGTGGTTGTAATTAGGTGGTTTGTGCTAGCAGACTGTTCATCTGTATCCTGACTTTTGCTTTGTATTCCTCTTCCATAAAATCTGTGGCTATTCAATTAAAATGAGACTAATCCTTCAGCCAACCTGCATCCCCTTCCTTCTGTCAGTAGATTTGATTTAGGCTTTGGCTCCGTGTGGAAAATATGAGGAAAATTTTTGCTTGGATGTGATTCCCTGGAAGAGATGCCTGGAAATTATGACACTGCAGAATTCCCATCTCCAAGTGTTTTTACTGAAATAGCTCCTGTTCTGAGGGAGGATCTTTCCCAGTTTCCCTCAGCTTTAGGAAAGGGTCGTGGAAAATTTGCTTTCCTTGAGTTTCTATCAACCTGTCTCAATTTTTTTAATCTTACATTATTTTCATATGTGGTTTTATAATCCAATTAATAACATGAGTGGGAATTGAATTGTAAAACCAAACACACAAAAAATCAACCCAAAGCTTCTTAAAAAAACTCCAAACCAGTAAACCCTTGTTTATTTTTAATACTAATAGTATTTAATATTATTTTAATATTAAAAATAAACAAGTATTTATGGGAAAATGCTTGAGATGTCTCATTTGAGTGGGTTTAGATAAGTCATTAACACATTTCGATTAATAAATTGGAAATATGAATATATACAAGTCTAAGCCTGTGACAAGCATTGTTGTATTCATGCTGTGAATTCATTCAGGAAATGCCTATTAATTGAAATTAATTTCACATTATGGCTCCACTCGTGCTGTCAGTCTGTATGAAGCAGATTTTTTGCTCTGATTTTATTTTCCCCCAAACCCAACTCTATCAGGATCAATCAATTTTTTTCTGCTTTTTTGTTAGATTTCCATATAAAAGTTTTGCAGGAATTGCAATGTTGTAGCTCAAATATTCAATTTGTGAGGTCAACAACCACGGAGGAGCTTTGGGGTGACCAAATTGTGGCTTTGCAGTGCCTAAAGGGGCTCCAGGAGAGCCGGAGAGGGACTTTGGGCATGGGATGGAGGGACAGGACACAGGGAATGGCTTCCCACTGCCAGAGGGCAGGGTTAGATGGGATATTGGGAAGGAATTCCTCCCTRTGAGGAATTTTTTTTTGTTTTAAAAAGCTTGCTTTTGCCTCTAAAAGAGGAAAATCCCTCCCCATTTCAACCTGACTTTTGCAGTTTGAGGGAAAAGTCAGCATTTTCCCACCTCCTCAGTGCTGGAATCTCTTCCATCACTCGAGCTGTGAACTGAGCTGTCATCCCAGAGGGAATCTCTTCTCCCACGGGCTGCTCTTCCCTTGACAATGACTGAGGCTCCTGAATGGAGAAATATCCAGGAAAAAGCTCATTACAGCACGGAATATTCCGAGGTGTTTCCCATCTGATCTCGATGCCTCACCAGCCAAAATTCCCAGCTTAAAGCAATGAGAATTTCTCCCAAACAATCGACCCCCACAGCAGGGATGAGGTTCATCCCACCTCGTTTTATCCATCTAAAAACGAGATGAGGGTTTTTAAATCGGTTTGGTTTCCCTCTGGATGTCAGGAGATGATTTCACCTGCCTGGGCATGGGGTGAGTCACTCCGTGGTGAGGCCTCTTGTCTCCCCTGATCTGGGATGTGGGTAAACATCCAGTTTCACACCACTCACATCTTTTAGGATTCATTTCATGAATCACAGCCAAGGGGAGGAAAACAAAGTGATAATTTGAGTGAAAAAGAGGGAAAGGGCTGGAACATTCCTTCCTTTCCCAGCACACACTTCTGGGGATGTTGGAGGCTTGCTGTTGACTCAACCTTTTGTTTAACCACCCACCACGATCCAAAGCTCTGGGTTTCCCAGACACCCCAACAATCCCACCCTGTGCATCCCTGGGAGCTCCTGGAGCTGTGGCAGCCTTGGGGCCGGGACTGTGCCCTGGGGAGCCTGTTCAGTGCCCATCACCTTCTGGGGGAAGAACCTTTCCCTGAAATCCATCCCAAATTCCCCTGACACAGCTCCAGCCATTCCCTGGTGTCCTGTCCCTGCTCACTGAGGTCCTTCCTTCCAGATTTCCCGGCTAATCCCACTTCCCAGAGCAATGATACACTGATTATTTTTTCTCATCTGTCTTTCCGTGCGGGCACAGCTGCTCCTCCCCAGTCCTGCCTTGTCCAAGCTCTCCATGTGACCCGTCCCTGCCTCTCCCACGAGACTTTCTGTCACCAAGAGCAGCCGTGGCAGGGAATGTCACCCTGGCGGTGGCAGGTCCTGGCTGGGAGCCACTGGGATGAGGTGCCAGCCAGTTCAATGTTGCATTAATTCACTTTGCTATTCCACTACCCTCATTTTCCTCATTATGAGCTGCTGGAGTTGCTGAGGTTCCCAGCAAAGTGCTGCTCTCCCTCATTTTTGTTCCCAACCAAAGCCCAGCTTCAAACAGGGAGGCTTTGGGAAGCTCCACAGCCTTGGAGAAGGACTCTGAGCCACCCAACTCCTGCAGAGTTCTGGAAAGGACAAATAACCCCAAATCTCAGCATTCCCTATGAAAATGATTCCCATTCCTTGCCTCTGACGTCCCATCCCGGCAGGGGGAACCTTGGCCTAACCTTGCTCATCCCATAAACAAAGTCTTGCGATTAGTGAAGGATTTAAATTCTGAATTAAAGCTGCAGAAGGAATGAGTCACAATCTGCAGCAGAAAGGTCAGCGGGCACCCAGGAAGCAAACAATCCCAGGGCAACAATGCCCCCATGGCTCCACGAACATTAAACTGCCTCCTGCTAAATTTAGCCGAGTTTGACCAAAGAATATTAATATTAACTTTTAGTAAACATTAGTATTCCAAAAATAACATTCCGAGAGGGAGCATTGCCTGTCTTTGATTCAGGCTTCCCGGTGAATGGCATTTGTATGAGTAAAGTGTCAAGCAGATAACGTATCTCTGGGATAAACAAGCCCCAAAAAAAGGAAGTTTCAGATGTCCAACACGCAGCTCACCCAGAAACGGGGCTAAAAAAAGCCTTTCTGAGCATTTGGCATTTGCATAACTCTATTTTGGTTTTTTTTTTTTTGAGGGTTGGGTGAAGTTTGCTGGTAAGTGTCACACCACTGCTGTCAGTTGTTGGGCCGAGGTGGGTTTTGCTGGGAAGGAAGGAGACAGCTGGAATGTGATCTCCAAATACAGGCAGGCACTTGCCACCTCTGAAAGGAACAGCAGCTCTGAGGAACCCGAGAATTTGAGCTATGTGGGCAAATTCCAGCTCCCAGGATGTTTGGTGCATGAGCAGGAATRGGGGAGAGGGAAAAACCACGTCAAGGAGCCTAAAAGCAAACTGGGGAAAAGGCAGGAATAGGAGCACTGAGGGGCTGGGAAAAAGGGTCTAAAAATGAGATTTTACAGTGAGGAGAAAYGAGCTTTCACACTGACAGGAATAGGATTTGCAGCTGTGAGCTTAAAAAAAACCCCAAGAGCAACAACAAACGGGCCTTGTGTCCTTCAATCCTCCTGTTTCCAGAAGAAAGCGAGTGCTGACATTCCTTACAGAGATAATGGGACAGTGCTCCGGATTCCCTGATCCCAAACAACTCAGCCAAACCCCGCTGCTCCCACCACAATCCCTGCTCTCTGCACTAGAAATTCCTTGTTGCTTTTGATACGACTTGGGCCAAATACTCGTTTTTCCAAGGCTGCAAACCTCACCTGTCCTCCTGAGCCACGTTCCTGTTGGCAAATCCAAGTGGGCAGAGTACAAACTTCACTCACTGGGATGGCATGTTCCACAAATATTTGGATTAGCAGGTCCCCAGTACAAGGAAAACTGGAGCAGAGGTGGCCAGGGTCRGTGTCCTCTTGGGACTTTGACACAACTTTGGAGCCTCCTGGGTGTTTTTTTTCCCCCCAAGGTAAGGTCAACTGTGGTAAAATAATCCCTGGAGTTGGATTTCTTAACCCAGACAACTTCCTAGTTCARGGGTGGGAGAGAAAAGCAAGAAAGGGCATGAAAAWTTTGAGCAGGAAGTTAATTTGGGGWCAATTTTTCAAATATTTGACCTCCATCAGCCGAGGRGGTGATGTGGGGAGTTCCCACTGCCAAGGCCAGGCAGGTGCTGGAAATTCAACTTCCCAGACAGTCGAGGCTTGCTCAAACTCAAGAATCCAAGCTCCAGATTTCTCTGGAATTCTCATTTTACYCTGGCAATGATGGTGAAAGTGTAATTGCAAGTGGTGCCTCCAGGAACAGCCAAATTGTCCATTAATATTTACCACAAATAATAATGASAGTGGGAACACACACAATTAAGACTGGAAAATCTCATTTGCTCTATTCCCACCCATAAATTCACCAGGTTCTACCTTAAACCCAATTTCTTTTCTTGCCTTCAACATCTTCACTGCAAAACCTCCAGAATCCTGACCTCTGACAGTTCATATTTTGTTAATTTGCAGTTCATGTTTATTCATGAGGAGCTCATTTTACCAAAGCACTGGGCCTTGGCCTCGTGGCTGAGGAGAATAAAACAGCTTTGTAGAGCAAAATAACATCTTTTTTTTAGCTCAACGGACACAGCTGGGGGGAGACAAAGGAGGTTTGAGGCCACAAACAGAAAAATTCAGTTAAACACAGCTTGGGAATTGTTCTGAATAAAAGTTAATGATGTCAAATGATGGTACAATTTGAGGGGAAGTGTCCATAAAATAGTGGGAAGATTAATAAGGAGTGGGATGATGCTGAGGGATATAAAGGCGCAAAGGAGATGCCATTAAGTGCCAGAACCCAGATGGTCTGGAGGATCCTATGTTGGATTACTTAGGAAACACCTGAATATAAATATTATATATACATATATATATATATATATATATATATATATATATACTCCTTCAAAAACACTTCCCTTGGTGTTGAAATCCTGGATATTTGGATTTTACACTGTAAAGGCTGAAAAGCTCAAGGTAAAATGCAAACAGGACCCCAAACACCCAAATCTTGGTGTTACTGATTTTTTTACCATCGCTTTACAACCCACTCTAGGACAAGGAACCTTTAATACTTTTAACAGTGGCTTTTTAATCCTGCCATGGAGTGGTTTTATAAAAAGGAAGAACAAGGCACACAATGCTCTGGGTTATTTAAGCTCTGTATGGACAAGATAATATTTTAAAATGCACATTATAGTCTTTAAAAAATATTGTTGCTGAGTCTGACACTGCTCAGAGAACCCCAATTTGGAAATATCTGGAATAATTCAAATTAAAATACAGGTGAGAGGTGTTTACTCAAAGAAGCAGCCCAGCTAGAATTAACTTACCTTAAAAAGCCTTATTTTATATGAGTTAACTGGGAGGGAGGAGGAGGCTCTCTGCAGAGATAATAGTTTGGGAATTTGTGTTTATGTACAAAATATAAASTGTTCAAAAAATTCCTTGTAAAGAGTCAAAGGGAGACGTTCCTGGTGGATTCACTCCACATTCCTTTCTCTGAGCAGCTCGACTAAAAGGAATGAAAAAATAAAAATAAAATTAAAATTTAATTCCTTTCTTTTTTTTTTTTTTTTCCACCTAGCAGAAGCTCAGAGAAAAATTCCTTCCCCCTGACGCTCCTGGATGCGTTTCAAATAATCAGGTGGGAATTCGGGAATAAAGGAGCGAAAAGGGAGAGAGACAGCAAGGAAAAAAAATCCCGACTTAATTATATCCCACACACCTCTGCGCCTTCCCGGAGGAATGGTGGGAAGGGGTGACATTTCCACCTACCCCATGACTAATTTAGGCAAAGGAAGAGCTCGCCAAAAAGTTATTTTTGGCCCCGGCGGCGACGGCAATGCACGGGGCCAGCGAGGGAGAGGGACAGGTGCAGGGCCAAAGGGTGGCGTGGGGGTGGGCTGGGACCCCAAAGGGTGATATTAGAGGGTTAACCCCCCCAAAAATGTGATATTGGAGGGTTAACACCCCCAAAATGTGACATTAGAGGGTTAACCCCCCCCAAAAATATGATCTTAGAGGGTTAACCCCCCCAAAAATGTGATATTAGAGGGTTAAGCCCCCCCAAAATGTGATCTTAGAGGGTTAACCCCCCAAAAATGTGACATTAGAGGGTTAAGCCCCCCCCAAAATGTGATATTAGAGGGTTAACCCCCCCAAAAATGTGACATTAGAGGGTTAACCCCCCAAAATGTGACATTGGGGTGTTGGACCCCCCAAAAATGCGACATCGGAGGGTGGGCTGAAACCCTCCAAAAATGTGACACTGAGGGGCTGAAATCCCCAAAATGTGACACAGGAGGGTGGGCTGAAACCCCCTAAAATGTGACACTGGAGGGTTTGGCTGAAACCTTCAAAATGTGACATCGGAGGGTGGGCTGAAACCCCCCCAAAATGTGACATTGAGGGGTTGAAACYCCCCAAAATGTGACATTGGGGAGGGGGTCGTGGGTGAAACGCCCCAAAATGTGCCATTGGAGGGCTGGAACCCCCCAAAATGTGATATTGGGGAGTTGGACTCCCCAAAAATGTGACATCGGAGGGTGGGGCTGAAACCCCTTAAAATGTGACATTGGGGTTTGGACCCCCCAAAAATGTGACATCGGAGGGAGGGGCTGAAACCCCTTAAAATGGGAGTCTGGGGGGTTGAACTGCCCCCCAAAAATGTGACATTGGAGGGCTGGAACCCCCCAAAATATGACATTGGAGGGCTGGAACTCCCCAAAATGTGACATTGAGGGGTTGAACCCCCCCCCGCCCCCCAAAAAAAGTGCTATCGGAAGGTTTGGCTGAATCCCTCCAAAAATGTGACATTGAGGGCTTGGCTGGCCCTCCCCAAACGTGACATCGCGGCTCATGATGGTCACAGGGCTCCTCCGGCAGCGCCGGGGCGGGGACACGGCCCTATAAATCCGCCCCAAAAGCGCCTTTTCCCTCAATGAAAGGGTCAGGGAGGCAAAGCGGAGTCAGRGGAAAGAGGAAACTGAGGCAGGAGGAGTTTTTGTTCCTCTGAAAGTTCTTTCAGCTTCTCTAAATTTGTTTGTTTTTTTTTTTTTTYCCCCCTCGCCACATTCCGGCTCAAGAGGCGACCCGGCAAAATGAAATATATTGTAGGCATCGGAGGGTAAGTCGCTGCTCATATTGGGGGTATTTCATGGTTTTCCTGTAATTATTATACAATATTTAATATTTAATATAACAGTTGTTGTGTGGGAGATGATCTGAGGCTTGGAGATGATTGATCTGGCTATAAAATAATATTCAGGATACAGCATTTGAAAGATGATGCAACTTGCTGAGCCTTAATTCGTGCTCCTTAAATACAGACAGCTCTGCAGGGTGACATATACTTCTATATATCCTTTAATATATACTTTTAGATGTACTTTTGTTATTTTATAAATCCTTTTATATATACATTTATAGGATTAAAAGGATGGATGCTGCTTCCACAGAGTTTTGYGGGGCAGCACAGCCTTTCATATAGACTTTTATATAAATTTTATATACTTCTATATATATTATATAAATATTTTTATATTTATCTAGACAAATTTATACTTATATACACGTTTATACATTTTTATGTATACTTTTATATATAATTTTATATAATCTTAACAGTAGGGGATGCTGAGATGGCAAAAAAAAAAAATCTCAACTAAATTTAGAGGTCAGAAAGAGCCAAAAAATTATTTTAAAAGCCTTTCTGAAAGAYGAAAAGGGGAAAAATCTCATTTCTAATTAGATGGGGGGTGGTGGTGTATAAAAGGCATTGATTTTCTTTTAAAAAACTAGGATTTAAGGAACATGTTTGTGTCGGGATGGGGTGAGAGTGCGGCAGAAGGGTTTGGGAAATGAACATTGAAGGATAATATGGGTTATTATAATAATATAATATTAATAATACGGGACCGTGGGATTTGTACAGACTTGGGATGAAAAAGATGAGGCGTAAGCCAAGGGAGAGGAAGAATATTCAGGGCTTYGACACTAAACGGGCTATGGGGGTATGAGGGAGCCCGGGCCGCGCTGAGGGAGCCGGAGCCCGCGGGGCTGAGGGGAGAGCCGAGGGAACGGGGCGAGGGCGGCTCCACCTTCAGCCGGGTGTCCCCGGGGCCCGCGGCCGTGAGGGGACSGCCATGGCGRCCCCGCGCTCCCTCAGRGGCCACGGTKMWGAGSYGGCGGCCCCGCGCTCCCCTCAGGGCCCGCGGCTGTGAGGGGACCGCCATGGCGGCTCCGCGCTCCCTCAGAGGCCACGGTGCAGAGACGGTGGCCCCGCGCTCCCCTCAGGGCCCGCGGCTGTGAGGGGGCGGCAATGGCGGCCCCGGGGGCCCCGCGCCCTCCCCTCAGCGCGGCCGTTGCGCGCGCGCGGGAACCGGCGCGGCCGTTACACGCGGCGGGGCGCGCGCGCGCGCCATGCCCGAAGGGGGGGGCGGGGAGGGGCGGTCCCAGCCAATCGACAGCGGGGGAAGGGGCGGGGCGCGGAGCGGTCGCAGCCAATCGGCGGCCGGCGCCGGTGGGGCGGGAAATTCAAACGTGAGGGGCGGGCGGGGCTCGGGTCCCTCAGGGAGGGTCAGGGCCCGGGTCCCCTCATGGGCTTRGATCCCCTCAGGGTCTTCCGCCACCAGTCGGGGCTCAGGTCCCTCAGGGCACGGCTCCTTCTGGGCTGTCTCTCCCGCCGGGTGTCCCAGTAGCTCCCAGACTTGGTTCTAATGTGGTTCTTCCACCTCTGTCCCGCCCCGCTCCGTGCAGTGTCACCAATGGTGGCAAAACCACCTTGACCAACAGGCTCGTCAAGGCGCTCCCCAACTGCTGCGTGGTCCATCAGGACGATTTCTTCAAGGTAAGCTGAGTCTCCCCCCATTACAGCATTAATTGTATATGCAGGGATAGCCATGGTAAGTTCTCTGGGAGTGTTAGGAGCTCTTGCATGCTCGCCAAGTCAGTTCTGACAGCTTAGGAGCCACAAGCTTTCTGATTTTAGGGGGGTTTTATATATATATATATATATATATATATATATATAATTTTTAAATGACTGGACAGGTGGGGAGTTCCTGACCTTTACAAATGCCACGGGAACTTGGCATGACCCAGGGCAGAGCGGTCGCAGCAAAACCACCTTTTAGTGTTAACAACAGATTTAAATTTAGGCCAGACTACTGATCTCAGTCAGAGGTTATTTACTGYGCTCTGCATAAATGATGTTTTCCATGTTGCGATTTTCCTCCTTATTTTACTAAAGTAAGAATGTGACTGCTAAATGACACTTAAGGATTTAAGCACTTCTATGCTGGTTTAAGTACAGAAAGGGGGTTTTACTGGGGAGCTTTGATAGATCTGTATCACAACCCAATTAAAACATTGTGGAGATGAATGCAGAAGACCTTGGCTGCCTTCTGTCAAAGAGTGCAGAATGTTACTAAACCCTGCACCATGTCATGGGAACGATGATATCCCTGGACTCCTGTGGAAGTCCAAGAGATGCAGGGATGTAGTTGGAGCAGTTCTGTGTCACCCCCAAAACATGAAGTGCTCCAGCACCAGCCTCGTGTGCTCCCTGTGTCCTGCACAGATGTGGTCAGATGGGAGCCCTTGGAGGAGGAATTCTGTTTGATTTTCCATAAAAATTTGTAACTGAATTCCAGCACAAGGAAAGCTGTAACTGAGCAACCAAAGTGCTGCTATGCCCACCTGCATTTTTATTATAGGAGTTAAAATACCTATCCTTAAAAAAAATGTACATTTTAGCATTTATTTAACTATATTTGCACTTAAAATTCTTACATGTTGATTTATAAACTGTGCCCTGTAGTTGGCCAGCTAACACCATATCCAGTGATTAACATAAAAGTCTTTATCCAAGGTGGTTTGATACTGAGCCAAGGGAACTTTGCAGAGCTCTCGGGGTTGGGGAAAGCTGGGAATGTCCATGTTCCTGCAGCCCCAGGTGGGGCTGTGGCTGTCAGTGGCCAGGGGTTGTTGTGTGTTGCAGTAGTGGCCAGGTGCTGATGGGATCGTAGGGAACTGATCCCGCTGAGGTTGCAGCAATGTTTTATTGCTCACTATATTTCAGCCACAAGATCAAATAGAAGTCGGGGAAGACGGCTTTAAACAATGGGATGGTAAGAGCAGTGTTCCCTATAGGATGCAGTAATGTATATTCTTTTCCTAAGTATTTCTTTTTCATTATTAAAAGCTTTTAACAGTAAATTTCTGTAATTGTAATTTTCCCGAGTTCATTCTATTTTCTGCTTTCGAGCCCGTGGTATTTGATGGTGTTTGATGGTGTCCCTTTTTCCCACCCAYCCCCTTTCTCCCGACTAGTGTTGGATTCCTTGGATATGGAGGCAATGGTGAGCACAGTGCGGGCCTGGATTGAGAACCCCGTGAAGTTTGCCCGTTCCCACGGGGTGAATGTCACACCTGGCTCTAAAGAGCCAAGCTCCCAAGATATCCATATATTGGTCATTGAAGGCTTCCTGCTTTATAATTACAAGTAAGGTTTGGAGAACTCTTCACGGTTTGCCAGGGAAGATCCTTAAATCCCTCGTGTGAGGGCTAAAAAATTCCCTTTTACTAATTTGCCCTTCCTGCCTTGTTCTGAATTTTCACCCCGGAGAGTTTTTTGCTGTAAAATGTAAAATTAACCCCTAAATGCTGGTAAAAGTGAGGTGAATGTAAGGTTCTTATTTAGGGCACAACCTTGAAGTCCAGGAGAGTTTTAGACCAGGATTTGAGCGGGCAGAGGGGTGCAGGCTTCCCCTCATCCCCCCACCTTGGTGAGAACAGGGAGATCATCCATCCACTGCTTGGAATCTCTCCTGGAATTTAGGAACAGTTCTCTCACCTGCTTGTTTAACACTGACTAAACTGAGTTTAGTAAGAGGAGCAAGCTGTGGCAGAGAGAACTCCCTCAATTTTTTGGGAAGAACGTGRAATCCCAGAACGATTTGGAAGGGACCTTAAAGCTCATCCAGTTCCAAGCCCCTGCCATGGGCAGGGACACCTTCCACTATCCCAGTTTGCTCCAAGCCCCRTCCAACCWGGCCTTGGACAGTTCCATGAGCATGACCATGAGCCAAGGAGTTGCCTTGTCCCAGATTTTGCTGCACACATTCTCCCAGCTCCCTTCAGCCCCACGGTTTGATAAATCTGTGTGTATCAAATTGGGGAATAAGAGCTTTAGTTTACTGCAAACTGAGCTTGGAATGATTTAGGCAGAGCCAGGGTTCTCAGCCCAGTGTCTGGTCCCCCACAGGATCCCCTCTGGACCCGTGGCAGGTGTTTGGGTGGGCAAAGCCCCTGCTGGGCCATTCTGACCCTCAGAGAAGACTCTCTCCATCATTAACAACCCCCCCGCTCGTGAGGGAAGTGCTCAGAGTTGGGTTGGCTTCAACAGACCCAAATCCCATAGAGGCAGAGATTTTTATGGTATTTGGGGTGATTTAACACTTTTTGCCTGTCATTAGAAGTTGGATATTCACATTCCTTCCTTCTCCCCTCCCTCCCCAGACCTCTGATAGACCTGTTCGACATTCGCTACTACCTGGCAGTGCCGTACGATGAGTGCAAGAGGAGGAGAAGGTGAGAACATCCCTGGAGGTGAATCCAATCCTTCCCTCTGATCCTTTGCATTGCTGTTAATTGTGGAATCATGGAATGGCTTGGGTTGGAAGGACCCTTAAGATCATCTCRTTCCATCCCTGCCATGGGCAGGGACACCTTCCACTCTCCCAGGTTGCTCCAAGCCCCGTCCAGCCTGCCCTTGGACACTTCCAGGGATGGGGACTCCACCACTGCCCCAGGCAGCTTGTCCCAGTCCTTTACAACCCTTTCCATGAACATTTTTTTTCCTAACATCCAACCTAAACCTCCCCTGGCACAGCTCTCCTGACGTTCCTTTTCCACGTTGTTATTCCCAGCACACGGAACTACACCRTTCCCGACCCCCCGGGCCTCTTCGATGGACACGTCTGGCCCATGTACCTAAAACACAGGAAGGAGATGGAGGACTCTGGGGTGGATGTGGGTAAGTCTTCCCCACACACAAATCCTTCGGCCTCGGAGTTGGAATTTAAGGAATTAGGTGATTTCATTCAAGGAAACTTTCGCTGYGATGATGCAGGGTGCTATTTTTACTCCCAAGTTGTAATCCTGGCCTACTTTGGATAAATACAGGCAGTTTTAGAGCTAAGAACTTATTCCCTTTGCTTTGTACTCTTAAGGACTTAGAGGGGATAAAAAAGTTAAAAAGAAGGAATTTCTAATGGAATAAGGATTTGGGGATGGTTCTGTTTTTCCAATAGAAATACCAGTTGTCATTTGAGTCAATAAAATATGAAATATTTTTAAACTAACTTACCAAAATCTTGTTCYGATGGGAACCCCCAGCCTGACTCCACCTTTTTTCTCCCAGTTTATTTGGACGGCCTGAARTCCAGGGATGAACTCTACAACCAAGTCTTGGAAGATGTTCACAACAAGCTTTTAAATTGCTCATAGGTAAATAAAACCCAGAGGGCTGGAACRCGAGGGATTGTGCTGGGAACAGCTTGGATACTCACCCTTTTTTTTCCTTCCTGCTTTCCAGGGTCTGGGAAGATCCTGAAGATCCGTGTACAGCGCGATGTAAATAATACTTGGGAGTGGGAATGAGGGCTTATTTGTGTGAACTCTTCTCCCACTGCCCTCTGGCAAGTCCCTTCTGTATATAATTGAGAACAGAGGATAATTTATTCCCACCGGATGGACAGGATCGCCCTGGTGGGGGTTTTTTTAATTATTTTGTATTCCACTGGCTCACAGGGAAGTTGGAAATGGCATTTTTATAGCAGAACAAGTAGAGCTGTGCTGGGAAAGAAGAGATCTGCTTGTGTGCTCCTGCAGACGTGAAGGCTTCATGCAAGGCTTGTTTGTAATGTCAGCTCTTGAATTCAGTAAAAATCCAGTTCAATCTCCTTTTGAGGTCCTGATTTAATTCATCCGTCAGCTTTATTGTAGGAAAAAGGGTCATAAAACTCATCCAAAACACAACAACAGCCTCTTTTTCAGTTGGGTGTTTGAAATTCCAGCCCTGAGTGGCTTCAAACTTCCTTCCATGTGTCCTTTGTTGGGTTTGGGTGCTCACACAGGCCCCTAGCAAGGTGGGAATGGCTCAGTTTGTGAATGTAAATCCAGAAGGTGAACTGGTGGGATTCCTCAGGGAATGGGAAATTAAAACTGTGCTTCCCTAGGAAATATTTCTGGATTTAACACTAAAACACCATCCAAATTTCAGCTTGGAAGGTGGCAGTGCCACGGGAGTGACATCCCCAACCCTGTTTGGTGTCGTGTCAGAACAAAAACTCCTGTGGGATGAGCACCAGGAGTTCTCAGGCACTGGAAATAACTTGGCTGGGGGGGTCCCTTCCCAAGATTTTGGGAATTAGAAACAGTGTTCTGGAAAAGCAGCTGCCCCAGATTAATGAGGAGTCAGCCAAAACCCCCCTGAGCCCATTTTAGGGGAGGTTTAATCCAGAGGGGAGCCAGATCCCTCCTTGTCCTCACCTTACACCGATGATTTTCCAGTTGTCTGGAACAGGGATCCCATGGCCAAAAAGAGCTGTGGATCCTGCTGGCACCCCCCTGGCTTCCCCAGGCTATAAAAAGGGATATTCCTGGTGTGCAGCACCGAACGTGCCTGGGGACACCCACCCCACTCCAATGACCCCATTCCACAGCTCAGGAACAGCAGGGCAGGGGACACCCTGCTGGGACCTGTCACCCTTGTTCCTACACGGAGTGTTTCCCACGGATCAGGTGCAGCTCAGCTCCCTGGCAGGGAAAGATCCCAGTGGGATGCAGCACGCAGCTTCCACAGGGCTTTCCCGTGCGTTCACAGGTCGCTTTAAGCYGTGCAAGAGCATTTGGGGTTTGTGAAGACTTATAAGGGAAAAGCCCTCGCTCCTGCCYCCTGCCAAGTTCTGGGAAGCAAAAATCGGAGCCTAAAAAAGGCATTTTGGTATTCTCTGTCCACAGAAGATGAAGCGTCACAGGGTGGTGGCAGCTCCAGCTGCAGAGAGGGGACTGGAGCAGAACATCCTGGTAATGTCACAGCGCTGGAATCCCCCGGGACCAGCACCTCCCGTTCATTCTGGGCACAGCACGGGTTCCTACAGGATTTAGTATTGGTAGACTCATGAAATCATGAATCACACCCCAAATTCTGCGCTTTTTTGAGCTATTTTGGTGTTATTTTATGCATCCACGTGGATGAGATCCCCTGGTGCTCTGGGGCAGTGCACTTCCTTGGCCGGGGTGAATGACCAGTGACTTCCAAGAGCCTTTTGGGAGTGTGAAACCCAAACCCTCGGCACGATGGGAATCCGGGAATGCTTCTCACTATGTGAACTTTGCCCGGCTCGGGAACAGCCATGGCTATAGGATTTCCACACATCCTTTCATCCACTGCCTCTGCTGCCGGAGCTGGGGCTCCATCCAAATCCACACCCCAAAGCCTCCCCAGCCCCCTGGGACACAGTACCTGGGGGACGATGAGGGCCCCAAGCCCCCAGGTGGCCCCACACCACGTCCAGGGCCCCCACCCAGTGCAGGGGCTGCAGCTGGGGCTGCGCCGGACACTAGGACAGCCCCAATCACGCCATCTCCCGTGGGAGCCAAGTGCCTTGGCACGGAAAACCAGGGCAGATTAAATTATCAGCACGTCCACGTGCCCCACGGATGGGGATGAAACCTACACCCGTTGGGACGTCAGCAGGGACGGGAACGTGGGGAACAGCCCCTCTGCCCGCCCCGATCCCAGGAAGCCGCAGCAGAGCGATGAATAAATCCCAAATGGAGCAAATCCCCTGGGCCCGGAGCTGAGCCGGAGGTGAACCCGCCGTGGCCCCCCGGGCACAGGGTGGCCAGCCAGGGGGACGCCTGCCATCCATGGGATTTGGCTGGTGATTCCCTCGGATCAAATTCAGCTGGATCTTGGCTCTGTTGCCGCATGGCCACAGGCGTTTGGAAAGCCCCCGGTGTTCCCAAGGGAAACCTGCTCCCAGGCTCTGGTGTTCTCCGGAATGCGGCGGTTTGGGACCTTGTTCCCCCTGTCCCCAGGAGTGAGCGATCTCAGGCAAGAGGGGCTGGAGGCTCCCCCAGCCTGGGAACATCCCCCAGATCATCCCTAGGCCTCCCTCCACGCCCACAGCGAGCTCACCCACCAGCACTGGGGCTGAGAAGGTAAAAAACCGCCTTTTTCCCCCAAATTAAGGMAATCCCTCTGGGATGGGAGCACAGTGGAGGAGTTGTCACCACATGGTGCATCCCTGCCCCCATCCCAACCCCCATCTCCCCATGGCAGGAGCCGAGGCGGCCGCCCCATTACAGAGGAACCTTTATTCTGGGCAAAGGGGGAGCCAGGGCTGGCGGGGGGGCATGGAGYGCAGCACCCCGGGGAGGATGGGGGGCACAGGGGCCACCCGGGGGGCCGCAGAGTGCGAGGCCACGCAGGGATCAGTCCTTGGTCCCGGCCCACGAGTGGCTGCTGCTGGAGTGTAGAGGGGGGTCTGCCCACCAAACCCCCCGCAGGGCGCTGGGGCGGCTCGGGGGCCCGGCGGGGACGGGGACAAACACCCCGGAGCGCGGCGGCGGTGACGGGGAGCGCGGGGACGCGAGCCAGGCAGGAGCTGCACGCAGGAAGCCAAACCCCGGGGCAGCACGGCCCCGGCCCCCCGAGGCGGGGGCTCCGGGGAGGCACGAGCACCCCCCGCCCGCCACCAGAGCCGGGGGCCACTGACCGGGGGCTGTCGGGGGGGTCGGGAAGCACCGGAGCCCCCGGAGCCGGCCGGGTTAACGGATGCTGCCGTCGCCCTCGCTGCTCTGCAGCTTCTCCCGCTCGATGGACCACACCAGCTCCTGCACGAACTTCATCTCCGAGGCCACCTGCTTGGCCAGGGCCTCGTAGTGGTTCTCCAGCTTCCGGTAGCGCCGCTTGAGCCCGTTGGCYGCCTGCACCACGCTCTTGGTCTCCTCCTGCGCCTGCTTCTTCAGCGCCTCCGTCTTCTGCAGCTCCTGCCGGATCTGCCGCAGGTCCTGGCTGATGCTCTCGTTCTCCTCTTTGTACCACGCCTCCTTCTCCTCATAGATGGACAGCAGCGCCTCGATGTCCTCCTGGAAGGACTTCTTGTTCCTCTCCAGCTCTCGCAGGCTCTCCTCGGCCGCGGCCACCTCCTCCATGACCTTGGAGAAGCGCTCGAAGTTGATGTAGGTGTTGTTGGGGGGCATGCTGGAGTGGGATTTGATGGTGTACTCCTTCAGGCGCGTCGTCTTCAGCCGGCGCCGCTCRGGCTTCTTGCAGCTGTCCTCGTTGCGGACGTTCCTCCTCTTGATCACCTGTGGCAGGGACACTTGTGGCTCCAGCACCCACCCACAGACCCCCGGCAGTGACACCAAACCAGCCCCCACAGGGCTGGGGGAGCAGCAGAGCCGCTGTCAGCACCCACCCCCAGCCTCGAAGGGTCTGAAACCCAAAAGGCAGCGATTCTTTGACTCCTCACCTTAATCCAAGGGTGCTCCAGGCTCTGGGCGATTGTCATTCGCTTCCTGCAAACACAGCAAGGCTGGGATCAGGACAGAGGCTTTGCTCCTCTTCCCCTGTTAAAGCCTGGAAAAGCAGCTTGGATCCTGTGGTCACCTTTGGGGTCTGGCTGAGCCCAGACAAACTCACTGCACTCACGGCCCCCCCAGGCAGCGGCTGCATCCAGCCCCCAATTCCTCAAACTGCCTCCCAAAAGAAACACAGGCAAAGCATCCCACAGCAAGCCATGCAGCCCCACTGCTCCTTCCCAAACCCCAAGCCCTGGAGGCCCAGCTCAGCCCTTGGCCCCTCCCAAACCCCAGTGGAGCTGCTACACCCTCAGGGGGATCCCAAAATTCACTCCATGCCTGATTCAGGAGCGGGACTTTGGATTCAGAGCTGAACCCTGGTGCAGGCAGGAGAGTGGGAGCTGCCTGTACATGACAGGTCGGGCAGGGGGGACTGTCCCCTCTCCCAGAGGAGCCCCCAGCTCTGCTCCCCGGCCCTCACTTGGGGTCCTTGACGAGCAGGCGGCGGATGAAGTCCTTGGCCAGCTCGCTGGTGTTGCTGAAATACTCCTCRTCAAAGTCGTAGTTGACAGCAGAGATGTTGGTCAGCGTCTCCTGCTTTGTCTCTCCCAGGAAAGGGGAGGCTCCACTCAGCCTGAGGGGAGAGAGGGTTGGAACACCCCAAAAATGCTCCAGCCTGAGGTGGGGGGCTCACTCTGCAGCCCCATCCCCCCCAGATCCGCCTTATACTCACAGGATGTACGTGATGACCCCGATGCTCCTGGAAGAGAGAGAGGAAGAGGAGGCTGAAGTCACACAGCATCATCAGGTCCCTCTCCCCATGCTTTTGGCACGAGGGGAGATCCTCCAGCACGAGRGGATTGGCTGCTGGAGCCATGGGAAGAGGCTCAGGAGGGGAATCACTCACCACATGTCGGCCTCCAGCCCCAGGGGTTCATAGTTCACGATTTCCGGGGCTTTAGGAGGAAAGAGGGGAGAAAATGGKTTTGTTGTCTCCCCATGGCCACATCCTGGCAGCAGCATCAGGGTGCTGCACGTCTCTCCAGGATTAATCCAAAGSTTTTGGCACCCCAAGGAGCCCCCAGGAATGTTACTAGCCAGGTCTCACCTACAAACTCTGGGGTCCCAAAGATATTCTTGAAYTCATTCCCAGCCTCGATCTTGTGGGCGATCCCAAAGTCGATGAGTTTGATGCGAGGGTTTGGCACGTTCTTGTCCAGYAGCATGATGTTCTCTGGCTGTGGGGGGAGAGGAGGGGTCTGACCCTACACACCCACCTGTGGGAACTGCCCTGGGCTCCTCATTCCAGAGGACAGGACATATGCCTCAAGTTGGGAGAGATCCCTACTGCACTGTAGGAGCCTGGGGGCTCATCCCACTCCCCAGCACCGACTCCCAGACCTGAAGTGGGGGCTCCCAGTGACGAACAGAGGGTGTCTGCACCTCCCAGACCTCCCCTGGGAGCTTATCCCCACTCCCAGTGCCAAGCACAGGGAATCTGCACCTCCCAGAGCTCACCTTCAAGTCGAAGTGGGCGATGTGCTTGGAGTGCAGGTAGTGCACCCCGTCCAGGATCTGCTTGAGGAACTGGGTGGCCTCCTCCTCCGTCAGGGATTCCTTCTCCGCCAGGAAGTCGAAGAGCTCCCCTCCCGACACCAGCTCCAGGATGAGCACCACGTCCGTCTTGTTCTCGAAGATGTCGTGCAGGGTGATGATGTTGGGGTGCTGGATCTCGCGCAGGATGTCCACCTCCCGCTCGATCTCCTCGCGGCTCACGCCCCGGCGGCTGGACGACAGCCGCCGCTTCTTGATGAACTTGGCCGCGTATTCCAGGCCCGTTTTCCTCTCCCGGCACTTCCGCACGATGGCGAACTGGCCGCTGCGGGAGGTGGGGAGGGGGTGAGGGGAGGATCTCCTTGCAAGCAGCACAAGGATGGGGGATCGGAAGATGCATTTTTTCCCCCCCAGGAATGTCAGGAATTGGGGGTGATGCCCATCTGCTCCCAGGCTTTACACACCCTGGCACCACACAGGAAGGAGGAAGGAAATTCCTCCTAGGAATGTGGCAGCTGCTGACYCTCCCTGGGCTGTTCAGGTGGTTCAGGTGCTGCTGTGACCACCCAGGGTGGGAGATGCCCTTTCCTGGAGCCCAGTGGTCCCTAGGGACCATAAAGCTCTGATGGAGAAGGCAGGTCGAGGGGGAAATGCCTCAAATCAGAGTGACTGCATCTGGACCCGAGACTCTTTTATACCTTTAAACACCCCTGGATCATGGCCAGAGACACACAAGCTCTCCAGGGCRAAGTGGGATCCATGCCCCGGGCACCACATCCCTCCCCACGGCTCACAAAGAACCACAGCACAGCCCAGAAGGAAAAGAGGACCTGGAGCAACCCCTGGAAGCTCCTCTGCTTTGGGAAAAAAAAACACTTCAGTGACCCAAAATGTTTTTGCTGCCCAAGGATTCCCCAGTGGCCGAGTGCGGGGCTGGCGTGGGTGAGGCAGCGCCGGAGGATCCCCAGGCAGCTCCCCCAGTGCCGCCTCTGCATCCCGGTGATTAAATCCCATCTGCAGGCAGTGAGTCACCCTGGATCCCTCCTCCCGCAGGCGCTGAGCCAGGCGCAGCCACCGAGGAGGGCCGGAAGCCGCCAGCCCCGGCCCGGCAGCCCCRGCCCAGGCCGGGCAGGAGCTCCACAGGGAGAAACGTTAATTAACACTTTGTTTTAATCTCTACCTGCCAGAGGTGCCTGACCCTGCACAGCCCTGGCCCCGCTGCCTGCAGAGGTGTTGCAGGGACACAACACAGGGTCCAGCAGCCAGTGAAACTCCCGGCAGTGCTGGGGAGGGCGTGCAGCCATGGAACCCCTCTCAAAGCACGGCGGGATGTCCCTTACCTGCCCAGCTCTTCCCCCATCTCATAGAAGTCCTCCACGCTCTCCTGGCGGAAGGTGGACATGGCTGCGGGGCCCTGTGGAGCGGGAGCCGCCCCGTGCTGCCAGAGGAGGATGTCGAGGACAGCCGGGGATCAGCACCTGTGGCACCAGGAACAAGGGGGGCTGTGTCCCAGAAGCTCGCACCAACACCCGCACAGGGATCACGAGTCCCGGGGGGAAGTACAGCCCAGAGTCGGGTGGTGCTGTGGGACAGATGTGGGGATGCCCCCCGGTCTCATCACACCACAAGGCCCGTGGGAATCCCCGTGGGAATGTCCCAGAGGAACAGAGAAGGGAAGAGGGAAGGTGGCTGTGTGGGCCCCATGCTCGATCCCAAACCTCATCGCTGCAGCCAGAAACACGCAGCTGTGGTGGAGGAACCCCCAACCCAGCCAGCCCTCCTGCCCCCAGACCCATTGCCCCTCCCTGCCCCACAGGTCCCACACCCCTAATCCCGATCCCTCCCTGCCCATTAATCCCCAATTTCACAGCATCCCCAGATCYCTCATGGTCCTCCCATCCCAATCTCCCACAGGCCCCACACCCA
The DNA here is from genome assembly GCA_018881555.1 of Amblyornis subalaris. Classification (NCBI taxonomy): domain Eukaryota; kingdom Metazoa; phylum Chordata; class Aves; order Passeriformes; family Ptilonorhynchidae; genus Amblyornis; species Amblyornis subalaris. The sequence goes on from JACAXG010000155.1 coordinate 767,424, forward strand.
CTGTCCACCCCATCCTCCTCATCCCTTTCCTGGCCCACTTCCCCTCCCATCCCAATCCTCCACTGACCCTCCCCGCCCCACAGCCCCCCCATCCCAATCCCCCACAGGCCCCACACCCACTCTCCTCCCAATCCCTCCACATCCCTTTCCTGCCCCACAGCCCCTCCCCACTCCAATTCCCCAGAGCCCCTCTCACACCCACAGCCCCCCAATCCCTCCCCATCCATTCCCTTCTCCACATTGCCCCCCCCATCCCAATCCCCACCCCTTCTTTTCCAGCCCCACAGCCCCTCCCAATCCCGATCGCCCGCAGCCCCTCCCTAGCCCACAGGCCCCACAACCCCTCCCCACCCTTTTCCCGGCCCACAACCCCTCCCAG